>JAVCKT010072646.1:0-35608 GCA_032273925.1 Rhynchotus rufescens
AACTTTTGCACATAATACCTTAGCAGTATCAAATTCATGGAAAACAATGATCAGGTTAAATTCTATGTGTTAGAGTTGTGTATTGTTTATGAGAACTGGAGAATGGGTTTCTGTAAAGAGCAAAGCGTACCTTATTTTTATACAAGCCAATTGCAGACACTTATATTTAAGTATAGTTATTTGTTTAAACAATGGTGGATACTTTCTTACACTGGTTTTAGTCTGCATGTGTTAAAAGATTTTTACAAGAAATAAAATATAAGGCTTTTTTTTTTTTTTTTAATATATACTGCCCCTTCAACATCAGCTTTTCAAGGCTTTGACCTCTCTTTGCTGTTGTTGGGGGCTCTGCTGCTCCTGCACTGGGTGTCCTGCGCTGGGCCTGGCCTGCACGTGGTGCAGCTGCCCCTGGGCTCCAGCCCTTCCTCCCAGTGCTGCAGCCCTGAATGAAGCAGCTGCTTTTCCCTACTATGTTGTTGGCAGCAGCAAGGAGGGGAAAGTCTGGCTTAAGCTAGTGTGGGCTGCCCTGCTGCAGGGCTGTGCGTGGGGCAGCAGTTATAATGCAGGGGGGAAAGGGAGAGCAAAGGTGGAGCCCAGTGCTGGAGCTGAGTGGGGTCCCTGTGGCTCTGGGCTGGCTGCTGTTCCCAGCAGGAGTTTCACAGAGCTACCCCGGGGAGAGGAAACCCTGAGCGTGGCCTGACCTGGGCCTGGCCCCTCTGCTCCCTGAAGGAAGTCCTGGTTTCTGTTTGCCCAAAAAAAGAGGAAGAAGATAAATGTGGTCCAGAGTCCAGCTTCATGACGTGCTGCAGCCCAGACACAGTGAAGAGCTGCTGTTCCCGTGAGCTCCGTTTGAGAGGGGTCCCTTCGGGAGGGACCTCCTGCAAAGGCCGGGGTAGAGCCTGGTGCAGCAGTTGTGCAGGAGGGTGAACGGGAGGGCCGTGGGCTCCGCACCGGCACCAACTGCCCCTTCTCCTCACGTGCCGCTCCGGAGCGCAGGGCTTCCCCGGGAAGCGGGAGCAGCTGCTGCCGCCGCCTGTCTAGACACCATCTGCTCCCAGTTGCTCCCTCGGGCCGGCCAGGCCCTCCACGGGCCCCGCAATGCCCTCGTCTGCACCGGAGGTGGCGGGAGAGCGGGAGGGAGCCGGGGGCCCCTGCGCCAGGGGTGTCCCGGCTGCCGTGTCCTCAGCGCCGCTGCGCCAGGGAAACCCGGCAGCCCCGGGGCTGCGCTTGGCACCACCGTCCGCTGGATCCCAGGAAAACACCACCAGAAAGCAGGTGTCCTGCCAGAGGGCACCGCTGCGTGGCTGCCCTGCCATGCTCCTCTTCCTGCTGCAGTTAATCATTCACCTGTGGCTTGCAGGGCCTGCGGGCGCCTGGCTGTGCCCCTCCCGCACCCTCCTCTTCCTCCATGTGTGTGAAGGGCCAGGCGACTCCCGGGCGCTGCCCGGTGCTCCTGGCACCCCCAAAGGGAGGTTCCCTGAGTCCCCCTTCGCTCTGGCTGCCGCAGGCTCAGAGTGCCAAGGGGCTCGAGCTGCAGGGACCCGTTCAGGCAGCCCCGCGCACGGGGCACCGGCCGCTGCTGGGCCACAGGAAGGGAGCTGCTGCCGTGCGGCTGCAGAGCGGGCTGCAGCAGGAGCCGCGGGCGCCGCTCGCCTGCCGTTCGGCCCGCGCACTGTAGGTGGAAGTGTTGCCGAGCGGCCGCGGTGCCCGTGCAGGCAAGCACGCACACGCGCTGCCTGCTGCACGCACACACCGCCTGACGCACACCCCTGCAGCACGCACAGCCGCGCGCACGCACAGCCGAGCACACGCACAGCCTGGTGCACGCACAGCCCAGCACATGCACACCCCTGGCGCATGCACAGCCGAGCACATGCACAGTCAGTGCACACATAGCTGAGCACATGCACACCCCGGTGCATGCACAGCCAAACACATGCACACCCCTGGTGCATGCACAGCCAAACACATGCACACCCCCGCCACTGCACTCACAGCCGAGCACATGCACAGTCAGTGCACACACAGCTGAGCACATGCACACCCCTGGTCCACGCTCAGGCACACCCAGAGCCAAGCACATGCACACCTGGTGCACACACAGCCAAGCACACACACCTGCTGCATGCACAGAGGAGCTATAGCAGATATGGAAGGTGAGTGTGAGAGAGAGATCTGGCCCTGGATGCGGGTGGCTTAAGCTGGACTGCAGGGGAGAGCAGCAAAAGGGCGCAGGTTTGGGGAGCGACCTGTTTGCGCAGCCTCACGCTGCTGGAGGCGGCAGCAGCGCCCGCGAGCCCTGACGGCTGCTGGTGCTCGGGGAGATCCTGCGGCACAGGCAACCCCAGGACACGGCAGGAAACGCAGCCCTGCATCCCGAGGACTGCAGTGTGGCCGGCAGCTCCGCGGCGCCTGGACACCTCCTGTGCCAGGGGCATCGCACAGACACCAGACCCGGGTTTGTTCTGGGAGCGCAGGCGACTTCCACACGTGAGGACACGTCTCCTCCAGCCCCTCGCAGGCTGCTGCGCTCAGCACGAGGGACTGAACTCGTTCTTGGTGCACTTCTGTTTCGTTATAAGAAGCACAGAAAGGCACTGCTTTCTAGGGCAGGAATCAAAAGCAGAGGCTTTTTATCTGCTTGCCGCCCACCTCCTCGAGCAGTTTTCAGCAGCAAAGCGACCTCTCCTTGCCCTTTGAGGGCCCTGAAGCTCCCTGCTCATCCCTACGGCAGGCTGCTGCTCACAAGCCCTAGGAGCTGATGGAACCCGGGAGCATGAGGGGTGAGGAAGACGTTCCTCACAGCCTTCCTTGCTCGACAAGCCCATTCCTGACTCTCTTTTGCTGCCTCCCAATGCTCACCAGCACTTCCCTCGACTCCTGCTTTGCATGGCGGCTCCTCTTTTTCCTTATCATCTGTTCCATAAAGGACTTAACAATTTCCTTCACTTTTCAAGAGCGAGGGCCTGCTACATCCACAGGCTCCAGCACTTCTCGACCAATCCCAGTTTATTTGCAGCTATAAACAAAAGCTGTGAGAACAGCTAAAAGGGGAAGCAGGGCCCGCCCCGCTCCTTCGCTCTGTTTGCTCGGCTCTCCCCCGGCTTCGGCTCTCATAGCAGGTGGCCCGGGTCAGCTCGTGAAGGAGAAGGACAAATTTAGCTACTTCTGCGTGTGAAAAGGGGGAACTGAGACTCCGTAGCGCCACTGCAAAGCGCTGGGCTGGTCACGCAGCAGAGCTGCCAGGTACGAGCCAGGCGTCCAGCACAAGGAACTGAGGCTGCAAGGGCTCACGCTTTGCATAAGAGGTGTAGAGCTGGAGCACCGAGGCCGGGCCGCTCCTCGGGCAGTCGCTGCTGCCTGACACAGCATTTCGGACCGGCCCCGGTCCGCGCTGCCGCATGTGGCACACACAGCCATGCTGCCTGGCCTCCCTGGCCTGTTTGTGCCCCGTTCTCCCTGGCTGGCAGGAGAGGAGCGGGGCTGCAGGTGTCTGTGTGCTCGGCCGTGCACGGCAGCCGGCTGCACCCATGCAGCCCCAAGGCCCCTCTCCGAACGGGCCGCGCTCCGACCTCTGTGCCTAATTCCCCTCTCCTGCACTTTGGCCAAAAGCTGTTTACATCATTAGAGACCTTTTACACGGCCGCTGCGGGTGCCGTGATTGCCCTGGTATTTATATGGAGCCGCTCTTTACCTTTGACATCAGGGAATTCACTGCAGGCTTTGAAGCGCTTCCAGCAGCGGGCCGGGCAGCTCCGCGTCGCTGCGGGAACGCCGGGATGCTCCGAGGCAACGGCGGCCACGGCGCTTCGCTCTGACCTATCATTATAATGCAGTTGTTAACTGAATTCTGCATTTTTTTCCAAAGGGAAAACCAACAAGCAAGCAAAAAAGCAGAATTCATACATTTAGTACTGTCAAAAGGGATTATTCTGGCAATGTGAAAAATTTTCAGTGTCTTTTTGGAAACAGGAGGATCCCCCTCAAAAACCATTTCCTGCAAATCTGTGCATTTAGTCAACTAGCAAAAACTGGTTATGACAGGCTGAAATGGCTCCGTGCCATCGCTCAGACTCCTGACACCTGGAGATCGATTGATTTTTGAGAGATAAAAATCTGCGCTGCGCTGCGCTGCAGGCAGCGGGCCGGAGCGCGGGCAGCGGCGCGGCAGGAAGCCGGTGGCAGCGGCCGGCAGCTCTGGATTGCTCCCTCCATCCCCAGAGCTGTGACGCACACAGCAGCAGCGCCTCCACGGAACGGGTTTTTAGAAGTGTGCAGAACCAGGATAAAAACAACAGCAAAGAGCAGCGTGTGCAGGACAGGGAGCACCCTGGCAGGCCGTTCACAGCCTCGCTCCGCGAGAGGCGACGGCGCCGTGACCCCAGTGCAGCCACCCCGCGGCCCGGCCCACCCGGCACTGACCTGGATTCCCCAGGAATTCAGACTCCAGCCGGAAAAACGCAGCCACGGAACGTTTGTCACGCGTTTATTTGGGGAGATAGGAGGGCGTCCTTTGAGCTCTGAGCCGGGAACTGTCCCTGCTCGCTCCAAGAAGTTTTGCATTATCTGGGAACAGGTCACGGTGCAATGCCAGATGCTCACATATTCTACCACACAAATTACAATTCCAGAGTAAAAATCTCTTCAATATAAATCTTTTGCAGTATCTTTTTTATTATCCTACCCATATTAACCTTGTGCTACGCATTCAGGGTAGGAAAATAACATATAAATACTAAGCATATTTGTTTATAATATTCTTTGCCATTCCAGTTACAGATGGAGTTCATTCTTTCTACAGTAGAATAAACTTAACTGCTTGCAACAAACAAAGACAAAACCTATCATCGGATTTTCATTAGGTAAACAAATCCCCTTTTAAAGCAATTAAAAATGAAGATGTGGGATTTTTCCCTGGAAAGGAAACGTCCCCACGGCGGCAGCAGCCCAGCTACGGTTCCCTTTCCAGCTCGGATGGAGGGGCTGCTCTTTGCTCCTACTGTTTGCTTCACACTTCCACACTTTTGGCTATTCCGAGTAGTCTTCCTTCAATTAACAGGGAGCACTTTTCACTTATTTAAATATCGCAAATATACAAACAGGCACTAAATATTTGACACTTCTTTGGAATTTAAGGCTACTATTTTATAAAAATAAGTGGATGCATTTGGCAATAACACAGTGTATGAAATAGCATATTAGATATCCTACTGTGCAAACAGGTAGTCTAACAGAGGGCTTAATTCCTCTTGGAAAGATTTGGGCCTATGCAAAGGACTATGCTAGATCAGGCAACATCCAAGCTCCGTCGAGGAGGGTGCCCGAAACCATGCACTGGGCAGGAACAAGACGCAGTTGTTTTAAGCATGGTGTTTTTATCATGCCCTCTTGTGCCATGAGTCCCAGAATCCAAGGTCCAGCCTAAGAACATCCCACTGATAAATGACATTGCTCCCAAGGGACACATGGTCCCCAGTAAGTTGCATTTCCAGCAGATGTGCTGCTATGGGGCTGCCTATACCCTCAGTGGTGCTCTCTCCGACTCATCCCATTACAAGAAATGCCATGCAAAGTTTGCCTCCTTATGTGAAATTAATATAATTCTTTTTGGAAGCTCATCACTGGTGACAGAGACATTAATATGGTTAGTTTATTGCTTACCAGCAGGAGCCCAGGGTTCCTGTGAGGAGGGGACCTAAGGGAAACGCTGCTCTTGACTCGCTCGGTCCATGATTTATACACTCCCTCCTGCTAGAAACATTGCTCCTGCGACCGTTCTCACTATTCTATCTGGCTATTCTCTCTTTATAATTTATATAATTTATGACTATACAGCCATTCATTGTATCTGCTGGTACTACAGTAAATAAACCTTGAGACAGTTGGCAGGACCTCAGCCTTGGAATGGGCCCCGCGCTCTGCTCCAGCACCACCGGCTGCTGCAACCCGGAATTAGGGATCAGCTAGGACAGGGCTCGGAATCACATCCGGATGGGGTGCTGTCCAAAGCTGTGCTCTCTCTTTACGTGCAGAGACTTGGCTGCACAGTGGTGATTTCCAGTCAGTGGAGCAGCCCACAGGTAAAACCCTCCAACCTTTGTTTCAATATGCAGATTCAAACATCAAACTTCAGAAATACGACAACTACCACGGGTTTCACCATGGTATCTATGCCACAGCCACACCAATCAGTAAAATAATGTAATAGCCTTTACTGTATTTACATGATTTAGGAATGCTTGTAAGATGGTGAAATATAATTGATGTTCATCTATGAATTTTATTTAAGAATCTACATAATAGAGATCTGGAACTCACCACTTCAAGAACTGCCTTAATGAGCATCTCTAACTTTGCCGCATGAAGAGTGCAGGTGGGGATGGAAGAACAATTTTCAAGCTCGAAGAAGCCAGGGTTCTTCCTAAACGAAGAAAAACAGTATTATCACCAAGTACAGAGGGAGCCTGGCTGCCCTTGAAGCAGGTTTTGGGGAGTTCTGTGCATCCCCCTCCTCTGGGCATTTGTGAAATTGCTGAAGAACAGATTTCCGCTAGTGTTGGGCTTCAGTGGAACCATTTTCCCAACTTCTTTGAAAATTCCACCTTTCAGCACCCTTCACAAAAACGTCATTAACTGGGCTCAGTGCTGACACTGGCCAACAGTTCTTGCAAACAACCCCACTTGAGTACAACTAGAGAAGCTTCCCCCCAGTGTGCGGAAGACAGAGGAGAGCAGGATACAGAGGAGAGCAGGATACAGAGGAGAGCAGGATACACCTGAATGCAGAAGGAGGCTGAGGCTCTTGGCCTGGGCAACGGCAAGCTGGCCTAACCCATGGCAGCTCTCAGGCCTCCCGTTTAGCAAAGCCCAGAGGTGGACTTTCGAGCTATAACTCTGGGATAAACTCTGCTACCACAAGCATTAGTTGGAGGCTACTGATGGGAGCAGAATAACAGAATACGGAGAAAGAAATGGTGGGAATATGGGAGAAGGAAGGATGGAGAAGGAATGGGAGAACGGTGTAGAGCAGCACTGGGGGCAGAAGCTGAGCAGAGCGAGCGTGCTCTGGAGCACTGCGGGAGCTCCCGTTTCGCCCCGGCCTGGCCCAGCAAGGCTCTCCCTCCCGCTCCTGCCCGAGCCCAGCAGCACGGGGCACTGCTCCCGTCCTACCCAGCCCGCCACGCAGCCACCGGAGAAGGTGGAGGCTCACGGTGTGAGAGCAGCGCAGCCGGGCCCCGAGCCTGCACTGGGCCAGCTCCCATCCCCAAGAGGAACACTCAGTCCCAGTCAGCTGGCTGTTACTACACACCCTGCGAGCACCTCCAACACTTCCTCCTTTAATTTACCTCCCGAGACATTTTAATCCACGACATTTTAACGGAAGCTGTAGCTGAGACTATCTGGAGACCATGAGGAGGCCACTGAGGAAGCATCTCCCAGGGCCGGTTCTCACCCACAGGCCTTAATGCCCTGATAGCCTTGCCTGGGCCCTGCTCCTGAGCCGTGCCCAAGCCCCAGGCTTTGCTCAAGCATCGCTGCCTCGTGCCTTGTGTTGGCTGCTGGGCTGAACCACCTCCGCTTCCAGAGGCAGAGCTGGCTTCCTAGAAGAGCTGCTATTTCTAGGCTCATTTTCTGTCCACAGTGTTTGCACTCCATCAAAGATGCCTGGGACTTGTTTGGGGTTTTAATGTTCCAAAACAAACCACGGTTCCATCTTTCAAAAGGTAAAATAAAATTCTGATTCTCTTGTGCAACAACTCCCTGCAAATAACAGCTTCCAAGCTTTGTGCAAAGACCCTCACACGTCACATTGCGAGAGAAAACCTTCTTGGGGACAAATTATGAAGTCTTCAACTCCTTGATCATCACCATGGCTTGAAGACATGTCCCAAGGTGGCAGGGAAGATATGTCCCTGAACAGCATTTAGCCTACTTGTTAGTGCTAGCAGAGTGATATATTAGTCCATGACTAGTTAAACTCTTTGGTCTAAGCATAACTAGCTGCAAACATGATGTCACTCAATTAAACAACAGCAAAAATCTGATGCTAACCGAACATATCACATTTTCACATCAGAAACAAGCAGTGGAATTACACTGGTCAGCACTCGAAATAGAAAAATCACAGTAAAGCGGTTAAGGGAAAATAATAGCTGAAATTGGCAATTATTTTAAGTACCCTCTCAAAGATGTGCTCCTCCTGGAGCAGTAATACTTTTCTACTTATCTCGAACTGTAGATGCCGTTTAATTACATTGATACGCAACGGATAAAGAAACATTACTGCATCAGCAGTACATAGACGCACAAATATAACTTAAGTTGTAGAAATGCCCGCATTGCATTTGGTGAGATCTGGCCAGAGGTGCCCAACTGAACGCAGGTCACTGAACGCAGGGAAATGACTCTGGTGTGTGCAGCCCACGGCAGCGCGGCCGCTGGCGTTAACGGCTCTCAGAGCTGACTCAGCTGTCTTCTTATAACGGCAGCGATCCTGCTCCTGGACTCGTTCAGCGAGGACGCCTTCCCTCTGGCCGGCGGCGCCAGGAGCGGCAGCGCCGCGGTGCCGTTGCGCTGCCCGGGCACGGGAGCCTTAGGGGCTCTGGAGACCCCAAACTGCGCCGGCTTCGCCGAGCCGGGGCTCGCGCGGCTCCTCTGCCCGTGACTAGTGACCAGGGCAGCGCAGGAGGTGAGGCTGCCCGGCGCGAGGGAGCACGCTGAGAACGGGAAGTTGCCGCTGAGCTTCTTTAGTTCCAGGACTTGTTCCCTGGCTTGAGTCAAAGCGCCGGTGAGCTCGTAGCGTTCCTCACACTCCCTGCGCACCGTTTCCTGCAGGAGAGTGTTCTGCAGACAGAAGCAAACACGCGTGTTATGAAACGCTCTCCACCAGAGCGTGCCCGGACAGCCTGCAGCCCAGGGGACACGGAGCTTCTTCCAAAGCCACGCGAGCCGACATGCACAGAGCCCTTAGTGCTCTCCGAGCGTTGCTCAAAGGACACGTATCAGACTGTGCGCGCCCGCCACCCTCTCAGAAGAGACTGAGGACATGAGGCAGCTGATCAGAAGCTACTCCACATCTCCTGTCCCATCTTCTATCTAGGGGGAAGGCAGGGAATCCCATTCTTGGAAAGGAAAAACAGTTTAACATATAGGCGTGGATGCTTACCAGTGAAGCCTATGTATATGAAATAAACCTACAGTGCTTACATGCCTAACATGGGATAAAAAAAAACATAGCTATGCTAACAGGAACAAAACCGTCAAGAGCAGGCTGTTCATAATAAAAAAATACAGGTAAATTTTAAGCTTTCATAAAATAGATGTGCCAAATGTCTGTCACTGGTTTGATTGGCATGCACGTTCTCCAACATGGAACAAAGCCATGGCAGGAGGGGTGCCCAATCCATGGTATTTGACCAGCTCAGCTGGCAGAGCAGCTCATGGGCAGCAGCTCCTCGTGCACAGGGATATTGGCAACATGCTGAAGGTGCAAGGAAACCAATGAACCCAGAGACCAGATCCTTTACAACACCTCCATGCACAGCACGGACACATAATCAGCTCCAGGAACTTTTCTGTACATGCCTTGGGTCTTGCGTTGCAGCACTCATTTTCTGTGTGTGTTTTTTCTTTTTCCCAGTGGTAAAAAATAACTAGTTCAGGGGATTTTACGATAAGATAAGAGTAATCCAGGAAGTCAGAGTATTTTGAGCCGGGAGAGCGGGAACCACGTGTCCACCCCCAAGGCTGCATCACCGGAGGGTGGCACGCAGGGGACACGCACGGAGCCCCAGGTCCCTCCCCTGAACACGTCTTTGCTGTTCAGGAGCACATCAAGGGCACTGCTCCTGTCCAAAATTATTTCTAGTAATGTGACAAACCATCATTTCATGTTATGAAACTGGTTTCAATTTTTCCAGCACTTTTATCTGACCATTTCCTAATACAATCCTATTAGAGAAAGAACTACACCTAAGAGCGTGGGGGAGGGAAACCAAGCCACATGAAGAGCTAGAGGAACTCCCGACAAGGACAACGCGGGGTCCCTTTCCCTGCTGACGCTCCTGACCGGCGCTCGAGGGCGGCCCGTCTTTCTGGGCTCTGCTCTGTAATTACACGACACAGTGCCCGCCAGCAGCCTGCTCATCGCACTGCCACCACGATTCTGAACCTTTTCACAGCAAAAACAAACAGCAGCCCAAGGCCTCATTAATTTCGGAGTTTCGCTTCCATTGTTTACCAATTTTTCCTGGTACTAATTACTTTGGAAATTCCAGTCTAATCTTATCTATGGTCACTGATTCAACCGCTCTCACATTTCTCAGAGCAGTACGGCTCTTCCTCCTCCCTCCTGCTGTTTCCCAAACACTCAGCAATGACTACAGCAAACCTCTCCAGCAGCCCAGTTTCTCTTCACACTCGCTTCTTTCCTTTTCACACATTCCTGCTTTACAAAACACGGATTTTGTAATCCCTGCAGGATTAGGTGGGCGGCAGGACAGACCCACAAGTGCACGGCATGATGATCCACAGTGAAAGATGCCACCTCTGTCGCCCCTCCTTTGAGACCAGGCCTGTGTCCAGTCTTGCTTACAGGGACAGTATGCAGGTTTCTCTTACAAATCGCCTCTAAAATAAGTAGGATAATGGGGAGGAACCATCACATTCTAAGAATAAGAACTGCCCACGTTTTCTACTTTGAAAATATGAAGAATCCTTTATGTTCATACTTGTTTATGTATCTTGATGTGATCTGAAGCTAGAGGCTAAAAATTAAATATTTTTTAGGCCTTTAAAAGGTTTTTCTTAAAAAAAAAAAAAAAAAAAAAAAACTTGCTAAAAGGAAGGATTGCCTAATTAAAAATTTCACATATTTTGCAATACTTTCTATTTATGAAATTGTCATGGATTTGATTTACAAAACACTTGATTTTAAGGAACATTTAAACTGTACATACCAGGGTCCAAGCATATATGCTTTGAAAGAGTTTTGGAAATACAATGTTTCTAAGTAAAAATAGCAAGGCATTTCTGCAGCCATGTTCCTACCTCCTCTTGGACTTGACTCAAATTGTGGATCAGCTGTGCTCGCTCCTGTGTTATTTTTTCCAGTTCATCTGACTTCTGTTTGATTTCTTTCCTCATATTATCCAAAAATGATTCATTATTGTTTTTTTCCATCTTCAGCTGAAATTCAAGCTCAGTAATTAGTCCCTTAAGGCTCTGAATATCTTTTTCCTTATCTTCATCTTTCTCTGAAAGTTTGACCTGGGCATCCTGCAGTTTCTTTTCAAGAATTTCCACTTCCATCCTTAAGTTATTGATGCCACTGGATATTAATTCAGGTATCTGCACAACAAATACTGCATTAATCTACATCTACTTGCTTTATTTAGACTTAACTATTGGGCAAATGTTAATTTCAAAAGAAAAACCTAAGTGCAAACATACATGCCCTCAAAGATACAAAAAAAAATGCTTTGAATTTACCTAATATCTTCAGAGGATACCACATGTAACAAAACTAAGGAAAAGAGTGATTAAATAGAGCGTCTATGATGAAACAAAGAAGTAGTGGTATCTATGGGAAAACTTAACTTCTTTAAAACAAGCCGGTACTTCCACAAAGTTTTAAAATCCTAGTCAAATTACCGTAAATTTTAAAATCCTAGTCAAATTACTGTAAATCAAATCAAATGACCTGCAAAGTGAACTATGTTAAACTGTTATTTTCAGCTCTTAAAAACATCATGTAGCTTAATGAATTTTATATATAATTTCATAAATTTTTCAAAGGCTTACATTATTTACCACCACCAAATTTTCTCTCGAGTGTCACACACCTTCTTCTGGAGCTCTTCTTGATCCCTCTGACATTTTGTGATGATTTCTTGGTATTTTTGTCTTTCATTTTCAAGTTCCATTTTCGCTTCTTCCTTGACTTTAAGAATAGCTTCTTTGTGCCGTGCTTCACCTTTAGCCAGGTCCAGTTCCAGCTAGGAGACAAGTGTTTTTAATGATATGGACAGACTTATCTCAAAATGCCTTCCAGATTCCACGCTACCGTAACGCAGTGATGTGAAATCCGGCAGACTTGGCTTTTGCACGCTAACCACGCACAGCTGAATGACTGCAATTATTAGGCTCAGGCAATTAAAAGCTCTCACCTCCACTGACTCACGGAGCATGGAAGTTTCCTGCTCTCCAGTGAATAGCTGGCAGCCCCAGGGAAGGGTCTCACAAACCCTACGGCATCTCAAGTGGTGCTAGACGCCTAAGCTCACTCTAAATCATTGTGAAAATGTGAAATTCTAAAATCTTAGCTGGTTCTTAAGATAGATGCCTTTCTTCTGGAAGCACTTGCTCTGCAAGCAAAAGTCTGCTCGTTATTATTTGCCAAGGCAGTGAATATATTCCGGAGTAAATGCCATACACTGCACTAACAACAGGCCACAGAAGCTGAATATTAAAAGCATAAAGAGACTAATTCCATCTTACAAAATCGATTTTGCTCATGCTATGCCATTCGGTTTGGTGAATGGATAACAATTCACTGAAAGCAGAGTCAAAGAACTGCAAATCCTGGACAGGACACTCCAGTCCTTAAGGCACCACAACAGGCTCTTAATATTGTAGGTTCAAAACTGAATATTCAACAATGGTTTTCAAAAAAAAAAAAAAAATAAATAAACGCCTTAATTTTAAAGGAAATGCTGAAGGAGGCATGTTGAACATTTTGAAGAATATTTTCACTGAACCTGCATGCTAATATTGTATTATTGCAGGCTGCATTCTAACAGATTTACTTCTAATCTATTAGAAGTAGAAGTAGTGCTGAAGAAGTAGTGCTAAAAGATCCTACACACTCCAACAAACATACACAACACTATGCTAATTACTTTATTTTTATTATTATTATTGTAAAAAGAACAGAATAAGCTTAGCTATAATGTTCTAATTTCATACGGTTATTATGAGCAAAATTACAACCCCCTGCCCCCCTCCCTTTTAGGAAAAACAAAAATATTCACAATTCTGGGCATGGATCAGGCATCCAAAAATCCCTGAGTTTGAATTTGCTCAAAACTGGTATATTCTAAAACCCTCAAAACGGAACACAAAATTGTTACAGTTATTATTATTACATTATATATATTCTCTGCATTGCTACATATAAGAATTGGGATTCTAGTTGTAGAAAATCATAGAATATAACAACTCTACACATTAATCTCTAAGCAAATTAAGTGTTGGAGGCTACCTGATTGCAAAAAGTAATAAAATACATCAGCAGTACAAAACAAAATGAACTCAATTTCAATATTATTAAGCAGTTTTTTTTTGCCTTTAAGCACTTGAAATTAATTTAGCTGCTATCCACAAAAGGCTGCTGGCCTTCCACGGCCTTGCTCTGCTTGAAAGCATAATGACTATGAGTGGCTTTAAAACCTCTTGCATGACCTTCATTCATTAAATATAAAAAATTAAATATTAAAACAAATGTTTTCATCAATTTTAAATTTCTTTCTGAACGAGGTTTATGTTTGTTCCATCACAACAATTTTAAGGCCTTTTTTGTCTTTTAAATATAAGGCTGGGACACTTTATGCTTCGGCAATCACACACCATGCAAATAAAAAGAATTTGGTCTTTTTGTCACATTTGTGATTCTTTTGTCTGAGAGGACCATTTTTCCAGAGCACCTGATGTACCTGATTTATGGGCTGTGATCCCAAAAATGCACTTGCTCTCTCTTATTAGTAGTAGATTTTATCTTTCTTTCCTATCAGTTCAACAATATATTGTGATTAGGCAGAGAGTCTGACCTCATTCTGAAATTATATCCTTGGATGGAAAGGTTAAGAAATTTGAAGAGAAATGTGACTGATCTTAATTGCTAGCAGACTAAAAATGCTTCTAAGACTAAATAAAACTTCCAGACACTTACCACATCCTGAAAAAGAAACCAGGACAATAAAAATATTGATAACAAATTTTATAAGAAAGTGTTTCCGATTAGAACAAAGTTTTAACAACCAGAAAATACAGAAAAACTCCACCTGCTCTGTAGAACAAGGCAAAAGATCCTGAGCCCCGAGACTAAGGGAAGCCCAATGGAAATAATGAGCTGCAGTGTCTGCACTTGCAGGGCGCAGCCGGAGAGCAGGGCAGCCCAGGGACTACCCAGAGTAACAGACACCCATCCCAAATAACGTGTGCCAAAATCCATCCAAATTAAACGTGTGCTTTTCTGTGCTTCTCTCTTACATCGTTAGTCATTGCATTGGCTGCTAGAAGTTACATCTATTGACATATTTGCACTCGAGGAAACAGACGCCTGGCTTACCCCATGGATCCACGACAGCAACTAGAACCAAAGGAAACAAGGGAGAGGTGCCCGCTGCATCCCCTGGAATTACCTTCGCCCTCCGGTCATCCTCGCTCTGCAGCTTCTGCCTTAGCGCCTCCTGCAGCTGCTCTGTTCTGTTCTGATGAGAAATCAGCATTAACTCCCTAGAAACCACAAAAACTCACATGTAAACAGGAGCCCTGCCTAGCTGATGGCATGCTGCTTGCTGGCAACTCGCTCTTCTGTGAGAAGGGCTCATTTTTTCCCTCTTTATTTAGTATTCAGTACAGAAAACCCCATGCACCTGTCTGGAGGCCACAGCAATATTCACTATTTAGCACTGGCATAATGCCTTAAAGCTTTATTTTTTTAAGAAAAAAAAAATATTACTGATCTTCTTCCAAACATACCTACATAAACCTTAAATATCTTTATATGTCTCAAGTAAAACTTCAGAGCACACTAAATAATTCCTAAAACATGTAAAATAAAGTATATTTAATGACCTTCAAGTATTATTGCAATTAATTTAAAAATGGTAACAGGTTCTGAATTAAAACCACTGAGTGGCTGCTGTTGTTATAGGGATTGCTTGTTATGTGAGGCTTGTAGAACAAGAACCCTGAAGAGATTGAATTCTTGTACCTTAATTACAATTTACATTACACTAAATTGCAGACAGTTGCTACCAACTGCAACAACACGCATATACAAGCTTTAAGTAGATGGGAAATCATCTTAAATTAACAGGCAATATGCTTTTATGCAGGTAGGCAAATTATGTAATTAACGAGCATGTGACATACTTGTTTCAACAACATGTTTTACAAACAATATCTAACTTTACATGCACCTCAACAGACCACTGTTTCACATGTATTTAAATGCTGAGATCGGACTTTGATAGTAAAATTATGTTGGAAGTAACTGGAATGGCAATGGAATGAAACAGAAGGGCAGGACAGTAGAAGTCTGGGGTACTTCATTTAAAACTGGACTACATTACATACTTTAAAATATTCTTTTTTGCAGACTTCGATTTAAATCCATATTTTTCTAATTTTGTCTCATTTTGCTATGACAAACAGCTAGCTTTTATTGCAAAGACTAAATGAAACAACACTGATAACTGGGAAAATTAAACTGTTCATCACCTAATGTTTTATTTTTTCACCAGCCTCAAGGTTAAAGTTGGCTTTTTATTGCATTGCAATATAGCAATGGAATATAGCAATGTCACTAAAAACTATGAAGGCTCCTTTTGCTTAAAAATTTCTTGGCTTGTGACAGCAGCTCCAAGGTGCTTGGCACGTATGAGCTTGCCTGGCGTTTACAGAGGCTTGCGATAAAAGCAAGAAACCCTGAGTATCTGGTAGAGAAAAACCAGGCTGAATGTACAATCAACTTGCATTATCTGGGGTGAGTCTGCTCTGATTACCTGTCTTGTTTCAACATCATCACCTCTTCCTCTGCCTGTCTGAGGAGAGATTTAAGTGCTTCTATCTCGCTGTCTGTTCGACCTGTTCTTCTTTTCAGCTCTTCTTCCTTCCTCTCTTTCTCAGTCACTTCTTCCCGCAAATGCTTGCACACTTGCTGGCAGATTAACAGTGATTCCTCCTTCTCCTTCAGCTCTTTTGCAAGTCTGCAGAGGAAATAAAAATATATCTGCATTAGAGTTACTATATTCTTGTTTGCAGACTGGAACTAAATGGGTTAAAATAATTTGTGCAAGGAAAAGAGAATGTTAGGCAAAAAAAAAGTATATATTTTTACAAAGGTAAATCTCACAACTAATATAAAACTAGGAAATAAAAAAGTGACTGTATAAAAAGCTACACTAAAATTATTAAATTCTTCACTCTCATCACTCAGACATGCACCTATGTTATGTTATGCCACATAATTTTAAAATTTACCTCGATTCAGAAATTCCATTTTCGTATTTCATTTTTTTCAGCTCATTTTGGCAGACATCAACTTCATTTGATTTTGTCCTACGAAAAGGTTTACAACATTTCATGTAACAATGTCACATAACAAATGTTACAACAAGTGACAATTACGTGTTTGACAGATGCTCTTTTCTTAACTGGTGCTCAGCCCGCGGGAGTAGGTGTTAGTGAAAATGTGAGTGGAAATTCAAGTTTAAATAAGCAAGTGATGGGATTACATTGGTAGTGTGTGAAAAGCAAACTGTGAAATCATTCCCGTAGGATCCGGTGGAAGCTGGAAGAAAAAAAATGGATTTAGAAAGAGACAAATTCATCAAAAATAGATTCTCCAACATCATTACACTTCTGTAACAGGATGCAACCTCTGACTTCAGAAGTCTCTAAAGAGACTGTCAGAGGATTTATTAGGGGAAGGATTATTTCATATTTGCTCTATTCTTGCCTTTTTCCCCTAAACATCTGCTAACAGCCACTGCTGAAAATAGGATATTGCGGAAGACAAACTTTTGGCCTAATTTATTGCGACGTTTTTTGCGTTTGTAAACTTGGAATAGCCTTCCATTAAAATCTCTAAATATAGCCTTCTAAGAAACGAATGAGGCCCGGAGTTTCCAGCCAACCTTAACAATAATCCTCAGCAGTAACAGCCCTGCTGTTGGTGCGGGGCTGTCCGCGGGGCGCTAATTAAGAGCAGGGCCGTTAGCGCGGGGCAGGTGCCAGCGGGAGGGCGCCAGGGCCGGCCGCGCCGGTGCTCAGCGCTCCCACCTTACAGAGCGCGGCTTAAACCGGGAAAAGAGAGGATTCTGTTAAACAGCCGGCTTGAGAACGGTGGGAGTTTAAGAAATGCACAAGTACTCCAAGGAAGGGGATCTTCAACCTGTCCAATTAATCTCGACACATATTTTTTCTAACAATTTCAGGTGGAATATTAGACTATTTCTGAAAGTTATTTCTTGTAATTGCAGAACCAGACCCCCTGCACCAGTGCAAAACTGCAGCAGCTTCAAAAGGGCTCAAATTTTTGTCTACATCCCGCAAATTTACAAAATCTCCTCATGCCATCTGATCCCCATTCCCATGGTGACCTAATGGTGACATAAACCAAGGCCACGAGTTGCTAGAATTAGTTGGGCACAGAGATTCTGACCAAATGATACATGAATTTAAATGTTTAATTAAAAAAAAAAAATCTTCTTTCAATGCAAGAGATGGATTTATATCAACTTGCTCATTTTAAAATAAATTTATCTTCACTTTAGAACAAAAGAAGATTCACAACTTGTATTTTTGAGTCTGCGAGTAAAAAGGATGAAGACAGAAAATTAATATTCTCAGAAAAATCTATGGAGGGCAAAATGCAGATCACAGAGTTCCAATCACTCCAGCTAACTTTCTTAAGTAAGATAATTTACATTTTCTATGTAATCTCAGACTAATCTAGGATCACAGCGCTTGTTGTGCAAACAAGAAGTATAATCATGTAGCAGTGGTAAATGTTTCAAGTCAGATGTGGCTAAAAATGAACAAGTAACAATTTAGTAGGTAAGAGGGCTGGAAACTTTGAAGGCTTCTTGTCTTTATGTCATCATTTCACCAATTAATAACCATGGTTAAACCTCATATTTATATCTAAACAGATATAGGCTGTATCCATATTACACTGAAATTTTAATACTGCACTTGGAAACACTTTAGTGTGTCTATAACTGTGTTGATGAAATCTTTTTTCATACTTAACACTTGTATTATCACTAAAATACCTTGTTGCTAAGCACTCTAAATATTTGCAACTTTGTTATGATCAGATTCTCCGAACAGAGGAACTGAAAGCAGAAAGTACCTATCATGAAAGAATCATTTAAATTTCAGGAAAACCTATTAAAAATATGACAATAGCTGTTCTTGCGATTGCCCTCGCTAGCTCATCACTCTCGAGTTCAGTATTTCAAGCAACAACATTTATTTTCATTGCTGTGTTACAACAGCTGATGCTCTTGCTGTTCTAGGAAGCATGAAATGCAGGTTTGACTCCAGAAAAGCTCTCAGGCCTTTGCTGCTACAGCCTTGGAAGGAGATGGGGAAACTCTCGTTAGAGCCGTGATGGAGCTGGGGGGCTGCTCGCAGGGCACCCCAATACCCTGCCGCAGTGGGGAGGCTTCTCCTTGCTTAACTCACCTGAAACCAGGGGACAGCACAGTCCTAACACCACACTGAGGCATGGGAAATACCCACAGCAAATTTACATGTGGTGAAAACTAAAAATCATAGTCACTCATTAAATAATAAGTTTCTCAGCACTCTTATTGCACTCTTCCCTCCACCCCAAGTCCAAATACCACCTCCCACATACACTTGTAGCCCATAAGTTTGGTGGCTTCACAAAGTTCATGCTGAGCTTGAGACTAAACGAAGCAGCAGAGCGAGCTGGTTTAACCCTCCTCTCGGCTGCATCACTAAGCACAGCTGGAGAAGGGAATCCGCCTTCCACGGGCTGCTTAATAACAACATTTTCCCCCTTGCTCATAACCTTTCAGACCCCGGGACGAGCAGCAGGAGGGTCTCTCTGCAGAAAGTGCCTGGAGGGGCAGCTTACGTGAGCAGCTTCTTGTAGTGCTCCATCTCAGCCGTCACTTTCCGCAGCTCCAGTCCAATCACCTCGACTTGATTCGTTAAATCTGCAATTAAAACACATTGCTTTCATGTCTGCATCTATAGAAAACAATTCACTTGGGCACGCGCTGCGGGTTGCTTGCACCTCGGGCAGCCACATTCCCACCCAGGAGCTCCCCTTCCAGGTCCTGGGCACCAGGGAACATCCAGCCCTGCAAACAGGAGAGTTTCGTGGTTTGCAATAGCCAAGTTGATTTCTCTGTGCTTACAACCACACAAGCCAGACCTTGCATCCTTCCAAATAGCAATTTTCTATTCTTTCTATTCTTTTCTATTGAAAAGATTGGAAAGCTGTTGTACTGCTAGAAACTCCATTTTAGGAAAGGTTCTTCATTTTGATTCTGTGATTCTAGCACATAGATTCAATTTCTGTTCCATAGCCAGTTTCATATTACTATTTTTTTTTTATTCTACCAATGAAACATGAAATTCAACTAAATGTAAATGGATAATACTTGAAATCATAAAAATAACTGCAAATAAAACTGAGAGTAAAAGGAAAGGCCGGGCATGAAAATAAGCTGCAAATGCTATTACATATAATGTAATAAAACCGATCTAATGCTCTTGACTATTTTCTCTTAGACTGACTTAGATAACTGTTACTGTTCTGAACACATTATCCAGTGGTAATAATTTGCCTCTCAAGAAAACCTAAGACTGATCCAAAATCCAAGCTCTTTCTCCAACCACGGCACAGCCTGGAAGCAGGGCAGGACAGAACACTGCAACGAGCCCAGAAAGGGAGGAAAAAGCCAGGATTTTCCTCCAAACACAGTAGCAAACTAGAGGAGTGACCTCTGCTGCAGCAGGAACCGCTAGGCGCACAGAGCAGCCAAGAGCTCCCTTTCCAAACCTCTTAAATATCCTCCGAGAAGCCAAATCTAACGTTGACTCATGTTCTTAGAGTTATTACTTATGGCATGAGAACTCACTGGATTTTTCTAACTTCTACTATGTGCCCTTTTCTATGGAAAAGGGGGTTTTGGAACAAAACACTTTTCACTTGTGGTCCATTGCTTACAGTGACAATGACAACCTGGGACAGTCATGGAGCGGTGTTTGGTTTGGTTTAAAAAAAGGGTATTCTCAAGCTTATGAACTCCTATAAGATTTTGAATCAGTTATTTGCTCCAATTTTTTTTTCATTTGTTTTTGTTTTGTTTTCCCTAAAGAATATGGGCTTTTCAGTCTCTTTTTTAAGAACTTATCACTTGGTGACTGGTTGTCCACAAAAAATAAATCTGCCTCAGAATGGGATATGTTTAGCAAACTCTCAGAGAGTAGAGAATACGCAGTGTTTTCTCTAGACTTTCAGAAGCTTTTAGAAAAGTCAAAAGGCACAAATAAGTGTAATTCTACATGAAACCACCACATCTTGTCATTTGGAGTGAAAACGAGTCTCAGAAAACTGTCAAGACCAACCCTTCTCAGCTCACAGGCCGAAGATACTTGGAGCTTTTGAGCAATTCTGTTTTCCCACGACACCACCAAAAACAAATGGCAAGTGCAAGGGTCTGGCAGAGGATAAACGAAGCACCCCCACCAACGCGGCTGAGGCCTGGCTGTAGCAGAGCTCGGCTCGCTCTGTGGTGAGGGATGCTCCCCAGGACACTGCTGGAGCCGTCTGGGACGCACATGGGACAGGAAGAGGACACGGGGCACACGCAGGCGGGGAGCAGCTGCCCAGGGCAAGGCTGGACATCTCCCGAATGCTCTACCTGACCCACTAGCACACACGGAGTTTTCCTGAGAAGATCAAGGTGTTTGAGGCTGTACGATTCCTCACGTTCAAAGGGTTCGTTCTGGGATTATTTTCACCATGTGTTTGCCTCCATTGCTGAGCTAACAAGCTGGATGTGGCCAAGGCCTAGAGCTGAGGAACAAACCAGGTCCGACCTTGACTTTGTGGAGAAAGGCAACGGAGGGAGGTGCCTCCCTCCTGCTGCCTGGAACCAGGCAGTGCTCGGCCCGGCCCGCGCGGTCACACCTGGTGCGACCAGGCAGATCCAAGCAGACCTGCAGTACCCCTCGTTGTGGCTGCCACCCTGGCCGTGGCCGCGGGCAGCTTCGGTGACAGCCTCTGTGCAAGCAGCCGTGCTCGTGCGACAGTGCCCCGTGGCAAAACTCCCGCTTGCTGCTCCGCCTGTCGGGACACGGACAGCAGGCAGAGCCGCGCGGTGTTTTTCCGAGCCGGGCACCGCTGCCGTTCCCAAGGCCAGGAAGCCGGGGCCGAGGACAGGCCGGGCCACCTGCGGAGCCCTCTCTTGGCTCGGGTTCCTTCACCGGGGCGTTCCTCACAACTGCATTGTTTGCCCGGCTCCCAAAGCTAAATAATTCAGCTTTAATTTCCTGCCATTCAGCCTGACACAGGCGGATTAAGCAAACGGCTCCGAATGCCTAGGAAAGAAGGGGGAAAGTTTGGCTTCAAACACCAAGCAGATGTGAGACGGAACATATGGGAACAATCTAAAATTTATAAGAGCAAATTCTACCGCCGCGCGACCGCTCCCTGCAAGTGGGTTCAGGGAGGAGCAAAGTGCGGCCGGGACGGGCAGCCCTTGGCCTCCCTCCCCTGGGACACCGGGAAGCCGGGAGGGGAGCGTCGCACAAACACCTGAGCCTGACAATTATTTTCTAAATACCTCTTAATTATGGAAGGCTTCTGGTAATTACCAGCAAGGGTGGCCCTTTCTCCCCCTCGCTAGATGTGGGAGCGTGGAAATGAGTTCCGGGATAAAGGGGAAGGAGAGGGAGCGCTCGGCTGCTCCTGCGGCTCTGGGTGGTCCGTCGGCTCTGCCTTTTCTTCCATTTGTTTGGGGAGGTTTTCACAACGGGCGAGTGTGGGATGAGTGGATGGATTCAATTACGGGGCTGGTTTCCACGAGTCTTCCCTGCAGAAGCTCCCGCTGAGACCACGGGAGCTCTGCAGCAGAAACGTGGCTGCTGCGCAGGGTCCGGCGCAGACTGAATAAAGCCGCGTGGGATCAGGTTTGAGGGACATAAAAATGAGGAAACCACCAAGTCCAATGCAAGTGGAAACCTATTCCGAAAACTTGCTAAATAAAAAGTACTATATTCAAATAGTTGTGTTCTCTTGTAATGAAAATAAACACACAGAGTATGAGCAGAATCAAGAAAATCACCCCTGCTTTGAGTACCGGTTTATATTCATTTAAAAGGTGTTAAGAATATTTATTCTAACCTCAGCACTATATTCTAAAGAAATTTCCATCCTGGTCAGTTCTGAATTAAGCTCATCTCACTATTCTTCCTGTTCTATTTGCACCATTTCTCTGGGTGTTTCACCTCACTGCAGTCACAGGCTACGGAGACTGGCGACCAGAGGGGCTTTGCTGCACATCACAACCAGCTCTGATTCCCAGGCACATCTCTAGGGACACGCAGACGCCTTCCAGACACAGGACGTCTCATTCCAGGCCTTAAACAAGGAGCAATGTTTCTTCCTGGATCCTAGATAAAACCCCAGCAAATAGTTTGTGATCATTTTTACTGCCATTAATCCATTCTTCTGAAGACAAGTTGGGGTTTTTGCTTCACTTTTCCTTCTTTAATTGGTCATTAGGGAAGGAGGACTGGGAAAGTCGGTGTAAGGAGCCTTCTGACCTGGGTGAAGCCCCACCATACTCAGTACGTGCTTTTAACAGCACCACCTTCTTTTCAATCACCATTTCTATCTAAAATATCAAAATTGGATGGACTTCTAAGTACCTGTTCACCAGCCTCACAATGGTGGGGAGCCTCTTGGAGGCCCATCCAAGCTGGTGCACGTGAACCTGATGGCACCACGAGCACTTTGGGTCTCCACCAGCCTTCCAGACACCCACATTGCATTCCCTGCAGAGTGGTGGAGCTTGCAGGGAAAAAAAGCCACGGGAAACACCCGACCGGGGTGAGCGCAACTCTGGAAGCCATCAATTTTCCAGCTAATTCACAGCAGATTTGCAATGATATCAGTTCAAAAGAATGTCTGATGAAGCCCTGCAATTTTCTGCTTTTCCTGCAAATCCCACAAAAAAAAAAAAAAAAAAACCCAGGATGCTTTCTAAAGCATTTGGTCTTATCTGCACGGGAGGCCAGGGGGCTATGCCCATATAAGAAGAGGACACGCGTGCAGGGAGCTAGCTCCTCCGGAGAGGTTCTCGTGCCTCCGACCAAGAGCTCACTATAGATAAGCGCCGCAGTGGCAGCTCTGCCAGCTCATGGCCATGGCACAGATCTATCCCACAGTTATCATTAAGTCTCCGGTCTTAAAAGCACGCCTACAGAATTTATCCTCTCCCAATTTTAGAAGTAGAGTCCACGTCTCATTCCGTTTGTGGACATCGAACTGTTTTTTGACTCAGCATCACACACAGCACACAGGAAAGGACACAGAGGGAAAGCAGTTTCTTTTTCCCCCTCTTCTTCAGCACGGTTGGGAAACAGCAACTGGTGGATGGTGTCCGCACGGCAAACAGGCGGGCTGCTGCTCCGGGCGCTGCTGCCGCGCGGCCGCGCGCCGGGACGCTCGCGCGGGCTGCCCGCTCCAGGCCCCTGCACCAGGAGGCTGCACGTGTGAACCTGTGCACGGGGGGGTCTCCAGAGCAGCCACAGACTGAGGTACTTACATTGCATGAAACTGCCATGAAGCTGCGCCCGTGAGTCACAGCGAAGCGAGGGACGGCTCACGGTCACGCAGTTCAGCCTTTGCTCAACTCCCGACAACACCGGGCTCGGTTATTTGTGGTTTTACTCCAACCTTGCAAAATGAAGGTTCTTCCTGTCCTACACCCCACCTTCCAGCTGAACAAACTTTTCCTCACGTCCTGGTCGAAGCTCCCAAGCTCCATGCTGTGGCGACCGTGCCTTGCCTCACCATCTGCTGCTTCCCAGAAGAGTTTCCATGCATCCATCCTCCTCCATCCTCCCCGCGGTGCTCAGAGCGCAGCCGCGGGAGCCCCGGGCTGCTCCTGGCCAGGGGCACAGGCCCGGCTGCCACGTGCTCCCCTCCATGGGACCTGCTCCAGCACCTCCTTCCTCAGCCACAGCTGGGCTCCAAGGCCGGACACGGGCTCCCGCGTAGAGTCTCTCCTGTGTTACTGGAGCGAGGAACAACTCCCTTTGCCCCAGGGATCTCACTCCTCCTAGCACAGCCCCGGACGTGGCTTGCTTTGGTACCATTAATCTGGATTTATGAAGAATCAGATTCAGAGTTTTGATTCATGCACACTCGCACACAAGGGTCTGTAAGACTCCCTGGATTATCCCAGATCCAGATGACATTTATCATGCTGAGGGGCTGAGTGAAACCTCCCTGAGACTGCTGGGTGCAAGTAACTGCCTATAGCCCAGAGCTAAGGTCTTTGGAAAGGGTGGAAAGGAGTTGCTGGAATAGAGGTTCAAATACAGTTCTTTTATGGCAACAGGCTCCTAAGGAATGGGGACAAGATGCAGCCTAGTGATGTTAGAGATGGGCAGAAAGAAAGGGAGAACTAAAGGAGCCAGGAAGGGACTTGCAGACTGAATCTGAGGGAAAGGAAAGAGAAAGCAGCGCAGGTTCCCGCACAGCCTGGTCCGCAGAGCCCCACCGCCTCCCCGGCCCCACTGCACACAGACATTCACGAGAGCACGAGGAATTGCCCCAAAGAGAGAGCACGAGGAATTGCCCCAAAGAGCTGCTGATCAAACCAGCCCAGTGCCTCCCGGTACGGAGCCACCCAAAAGGCCTCGAACTGTGTCCAAAGGGGGAAAAAACACTAAAATGTCTTAGCGTATTAATGGCACAGCAAGTAAGGGTAAATACCTAAAATATTCTCAGGTGCATTTACTTAAAATCCACAGTAGAGAAGCTGTAAGATAAATATGAAATATATATATATGTGTGTGCGTATATATATATATATATATATATAGTGTCAAATTGAAATCAAATCTGCCTCACTACATGCTTTCTTAGGAGACCAAAGAAATGAACTAAATACTTAATTCCTTGAAGGTACAAAACAGAAATAGGTTTTGTTTTGTTTTTATACAACGTTTCAAGCACTATGCCCTTTAAGAGATGTTATTTTTGTGCCCACTGGAAAGTATCTCTTCATATTTGAGAGGCCACGTTAGTGCCTCACACCGGGCTGTCTGGAAAGAGCCCCCGAGGAACCCAGCCCTGGAGATGAGTGCCCTGCTGCAGACCTGGGCAAGGGCATCAGGAAGCCTCTGAATCCCTGAGGGCTGCCAGGAACAGAGAGGATGTGCCAGGAAGAGAAAAAAAAAAAAAAAAAGAGAAAAGAAAGATAAAAAAGGGAGCATCCGCTCCTTATCTCTGGAGCACAAGCGGCTGCGCTCTGCCAGGCTGCGTCGAGTCGCATCGCTCGTGTTCCTGTGCAAACAGGCCCAGAAGCACCAGCAAGTGGCCCATTCCCAGCTCCCGGCGGTGGCACCAAGCTAGATCCGTGGGAGAGCCTCCCGGGAAGCGTCCATGTCACGCAATGCCATGGAAAGCGCCCGCTCCCAGCGGAGATGCCAGCTCGCCCCTGGCTCAACCCCCTGGAAATGGATTTTTCTTCTCTCCCTCCACTGTTTAGGCAATCATCCATTTCATTTGAAGGAACAAAATTAATACATTTCCTTCAGCACGGACTCCTGCTTTTCCCGAAGTGGAAGCCAAGAGGGGTCCCTCTGCACTGACTAAATCACATTACAACCTAACGCTTCCCAAGCGCCTCGCTGGGAGGCCTGGGAGCTGCTCTCCCCACTCATTGATGTCCTCCCCTTTTATCTCCACCATCCCTGGAAGGTGCTAACGAGCCCTTGCTCCTCTACCCCATTTGCTGCATCCTGTTGGGGGGCCGCGCTGCCCTCTCCAGCTCGCACCCTCCACATTCCCAGCTGGAGCCCATAAAAACCATCTCAGCAGCACTCGTGGCGTGAATAGCGGAGGCTGGAACTGCAGCCTGCTGGAGGAAACTGCAGGAAACTGCTCCTTCCTTGGAATTTTCAAAGCAGACCTCTTCAAAGTGGTCTTTAAGTGTCATTAAAGACACTTCATATACATGAAAATACTGTTCCTGCTTCCCACGAGGAGTGTTACCGCTGCCTGCTCCAGCTACCGGCTACTCCCACAGCTGCCTGCATTTTTCAATCAACTCTCATTAGTCTTATTATGTCAGGAGACCACTGCAAAGTTTATATTTAGCAACGTAAATTGGCTAGGCAGCAGTAGCATCAAAGGCTTTAAAAGGCCAGACTTCGTGTCGTGTGTGCAGCCAGCAACTGAGACGCGTAGAGGTAAATCTGTACCTAAAAACAGGCGAGAGAAAAACTAAAACGGCTGAAAAATTCTGCTGTATCCGTGATTATGTGAAAGGAAGGATTAGAGGGGTAATAAAAAGGAGAGGTGGGATGTTAGCTGCCCTCTGACAGCAGCTCTGCTCGGCAGCTGCTCCTGCGGCTGGGGACGGAGGTGCGAAAGCGGCGCTCGCAGTCACCTCCCGGGCGAGACCGAAGCCACAGAGACCGTTCGGAGGGTCCCCCGAGGCCGGGCGAGCAGCCGCACAAGGTGCCGTGTGCCAGCTCACACCTCGGCAAGAACACCCACCGCAAGCGCCGGCGACCGGCGAGCGCGGCACGAGAAGCCTCCAAACCACAGACGCTGCCCGCGCCGGGGCTTCCTCCCTTCCAAACACCGAAATATTTCAGTGGGGAACTAAAACGGGTTAATAACTTCAAAATAGTTTGTGGAAAAATACATAAAAAAAACAAGGACACTTGCTGTGACACTGGCTCTGACTGGAATTTCCTACACAATAATTTTATACTGTGCAAACCCACCAGCTGGAATTGATTTTCACTAAGATTCAAATGAGGTAAAATACATATATTTTTTCCTCCTAATTTATTTTAATAGAGTGACAAACTAGTGTTAAGTTTGATGCTCGTATCATGAAGAAAATACTGGTTTCCATTTCAAAAAGACATTTTGACGATCGCTGGGCTACCCAGCTTTACTCCCCAACCAGCAGCGAGCACCGTACACACACAGAGCACACAGAAACCCACACCTGCACGTGGATTTCTGTAGAATGTCACTTGATCATCAGTTTAAGGAGGAGGACGACACTAAAAATGCCTGATCCAACAGTCCATTGCCCCAAAAAATCCCTCTGAATATCCATGCCAAACACCTCATTGCTCCTTAAGAAACGCTTCGCTATGGAATGCCTGCTATATTTTATTGCTAATAAATAAATAAAGAGTCGCTGTGCTTGGGTGATGTTTTAGCAGCCCGCCCGCCCACCCAGGCAACCTCCCCGAGCTCCCCACACAGACCTGTTGTCCCGTTCCTCTTCGCTGCAAACTCTCCAGAGGGGAAGGGAGCAGGAGGGCTAACAGCACGTGGGGCCTGCAGGAACACTCCTGCTTCCAGTCCCTTCATGTACACAAACGAGCCAGCTTCCAAAACGTCCCCTTGACGAGGGCAGCCAAAAGGAGCATTTACAGTTTATTTGTATGACAAAAACACAGACGCAGCTCCTGGGTACTTCTCCTGTAAGTGCTGCTAGTGGAAACGTCCTGCTGAGGCTGGAGGTACAGGGAAGCCTGTGCTGAACTACACACATTTTCAGGCTTTTCTTCCACGAGTGGTCCCTTTGCTTGCGGCTATGTTATGTGGAAGTGAAAAAGGGTAATTTAGTTCAACGGAGCCCAATTTGTTTCGCATCAAGCCCAGCAATCTCATGGCTCGTGGCAACGCTGCAAGGCAAGAGTGGCACAAGCGGCGTCCACAGGACGGATCCTGGGCTTTGAAGGGAGCGTTTGGGGGTGCGCGGGTTAACCCGTCCCCGCGTGGCAGCTCTCTGGAGGCCAGCGAGCCTCCTGGCTGGCGGCCAGACCTGCTGCGTGGAGCTCGAACAGGGGGATGCGGCCGCTCGGAGACCGGGCTCGTGCGGCCTCCGACAACCAAGCACGAGAGGGGCATCGGGCTCCGCCGCTGCCAGAACTAGAGCACGCAGCTTCCCGAACCACAAATATGTCATAGAAACCTCAAAAACATAGAAACAAAGCGCACCAGCAATACCAATACCACTGTAAACCCCCAGGATTTAGGGGACAGAGGAAACTTTCACGAGAAGCACAGAGAGCTGTGCTGCCTTGGCACCCAACCCGGCTCACACCGCGCTACGAACGCCGACCACGCAAAGACCAGCACGCAGAACACGAGCGCCTGCGGCCAAGTTCTTCACCGTGTCCCAGCTGCAGAAAGGAATTAAATTCCGATTTTAAGGAGACAGGCCAGAAAGCCCATGCAGAGATATGGTCTTTAATGCTCTGGAACAAGACAGGCGGTTCAGTCAGAGGAAGAAATATCAGTTCATTCTAAAATCATTTAATTTTACTAAAAGATAAAATTAAATCACTGCTTTAATATGCCCACGTGTTCTGAAGAAAGCAGTTTATGTCATTATGTAGACTGAAATCTGTGGCAAATTAAATTTATGCAGAAAACACTATTTTTTAATAGAACTCACCTGGAGAAGGGGCTGATAAATCAAGTGTACAAGCTCTGAACTGTATAAGAAATATGATAGCAAATCATTTTTCATATCATGAAATGTAGATAGAACCCCCTGGTCAGCCTTTATCTAGGATTGTATATGCAACACTAGCTACTTTTGTATTTGCAAATATCAGTTCTCAAAGAAACTGATAGGAAGGAATGAGTAAGGAACTGAAACAAATGACTAAGAGAGTAGAAAAGCTCCTAAACAAGGATTTCGAGAAGCCTGGCATACAAACCAATAGAAAGCATCATCAAAAAAGTCATCTAAAAATGAAAATAGTGACCAAAACCATCTTTTACTGGTCTTCTAACAAAAGACAGCAATTCTCGATGAAGTTAAAGGTGGGAAAGAGCGAGAACGGAGAGGTGTTTTCCCACAGCACGAACTACCCCGTGGAAGGCGCTGTTTACAGGAACCGCTGAAGCAAACACGCTCACCGGCCTGCACAAGGGCAACTCTCCTTACAGCTCCGGAGGGGCCACACCACCCCACGGCAATGACAACCACTTTTATGTAACGATATTAAAACGCCCGTTTCAAAGCTCAAACGCTTCTCTTATCAGGATCAAGGTCCTCCTAGATGAGGAGATGGGTGAGGAGGATGGATTGCCCTGCAATGCGCGGCTCTTCCTCGGAGCCACGCAGCGTTTTTCAGCGGTGAAGAGGGGGACGGGGTCACACGGGCCGCGGACTTCCCGCAGGAGCGGCCAGCGCTCCGGCTCCCGCGGACACAGCCCGGCCCGCGCTCGACTCGGAGGCTGCTCCGTGGCCTGGATACCCTCCCCACGACTCCAAACACAATCCGAGCCCGGAAAGGTGGCCGGGACACCTGGCAACGGCCCGACAAGCCACCCACAGAGGCAAATTCCACAGCTCTGGGAACTACCTGTACTGAGAAGGGAACTACAGCAGCCTGCACCGAGGCACTACCCAACACGTACCATCCACAAGCCATTTTGCATCTGGTAGAAGAAAAAAAAAATCAAGACATATTTCAATACAAATGTAATGTCAAAGCACACTTGAGAGGTACTTATTTCTGCATTAAGGTTACTGTGATTTTTTTTTTCCCTTCTGAATAATGCACATAAAATATGCTTATATTTTCCTCTTCCTTAGTTGGGTGGCACGCTTAGTTTGAAAACTGAAGATCCAATAGGAAAAGAACAATAACAAGTGATCTAGCTGCCTTAGGACTTACCACTACCTGTGCCTATTTGCTAAAAGAAAGAATAAGACATTTCTACCTGGAATATGAAAATAAGTAAATAACAAAATAAAGAATATTCTTTAAAATTATTTTTTAACATTTTTGAATCATAATGTAACTTCAGTCTTAATGAAAACATACAGCTGTGTATTTACATTAAATCCATCCCTGTTAGGGACCCTTACATGCTGCTTCGATCCTCAAAATAAGTCTATAAGGAAAAATCTTGCTGGATACGTCACAGAATGATACTTGTGGTATTTTACTTCTCAGGCCTCATCTCTAGCGTTATCACGGCAACTGCAGGATTAGTGAATTTTGTTCATCACGACTAGCAGTACTACCCTTACATTTGAAATTACTGTGCATGAGACAGCACGGTAATTGCTGTGCCACTTGGATGACCCATCACGATGCCTGGAACAGCACAGCTTCTATATGCTCCAAATGCCTCCAGAATGTCTTGGAGCCAGCGCTATGAATGCAGTACTGCTTTCGAAAGAACACAATTTCAAGTGATACTAACACAAAAAAAAAAAAACCCATAACAGCCTTTTTGGAATAGGTCAATGTCTCAACGGAGTTGAAAAGATAACATAATTTTAAGTGTTATCACTAACCTTACAGTTTTCAAGAGGGCTTTCTAGATTCTTGAGACGAAGCATTGAGATTAAATCACCAAATAGACTTAAGTTTAACCAGTCCAAGAGAAAACATCCCGGCTTAATCGGACACCATATCCGTTCCCCGGGAGTGTTTCGCACAGCAATTCCAGAGCCTTCTCCCCAACAGCTGTATATAACACCAGCAGGTGTTACACCATAACAGTGTCGTTACCATCTCCACTGCTCTCCTCCTGCACTTTGTTTTCTTCCACCTCATCTCCCTGACTGTGCAACACGGCCTGATTTGAGCCGATTAGTACTCTCAAAATAACAATTACAGATGCTTTAAAAAAACCCCATTTCATTTTACTTGAAAGTTGAAGCATCAAAAAGCTCTTACCTAATGATTCCTTTTGTAGTTCCCGACACCTGTTTTGTAGCTCATTCCCTTGCTGAAGGGAAGCTTGAAGCTGTTGTGTTTTCAACTCAACTGTATCAGCCACCAAAGTGAGATGTTTCACCTTTTCTTGGAGGGACTCATTCTCTCTCTGGGATTTCGATAATCTTTGATTCAATCTGCATATTTCTGAGGAGAAAAACCACACAGATGGTTGTCAAATTTACTTTCTTCGGTATCTTAGCTGATTTACAACCTCAGGACTTTGGCAGTCTGTAGTTTTAATTAGGGCATGGGCCCTGACGAGCCATTTACATCACTTGAGGGCCAAAAGAACTGCAATATGCAACACCTCTCATCTAACTTGTTCTTCACACTGAGGAACAATATCATTTTTATCCCAAGGAATAGTAGGTATTTTCTAAAGATCTCAAAACCAAACTAAAACATATGCATGCCTGCCAAATAACAGCAGCTGACAAATACCTGAATGCAGCATCTTGACAAGATACACAAACAACTACTGACATACAAAAACCAATGGCAATTCCTGCAGAAACCACATTTAGGAAGATTTCGCAGTACTTCCCTGCAGACATTAAGGAAGCCAACCCTGGTAAGTAGAATACAGATTTTCAAAACATCTTCAGGCATGTGCATTAATTTTGTTTTTCTCTTTACATTACTTAGGGTGACTACTTCTGCTAAAGTAATCAACGTGCATTTTCAAAACATAAAAGCCCGGCCTTTTTACTCTCTCCTTCATCAGCTCTTCAATTTAGCAGCGCAGCAGTTCCACGGAAGCTTCCTGAGCAGACTCTATCGCAAGGCAAATAAGCCACTAATGGGTGGGGTATAATGAGCCTCCTCCTACACTTCCACAGGTTTTCCTGAGCTTAAGTCATCCTTAATGACTGTACTTAACATTTTCAAAAGCAGTTGCAATTGGTTTCTATTTCCGCCCCCCATTAAAGCCCTAGATGTTCAGATGTCCCAAGAAGTGATGCCACTTTGATTTTTACTAGCAATTACAACATTCAAGTTAGATGAAGCCTAACCGAACTTTTAAATCATCTATTATGTGGTGGTTTTTATTATCTGCCCACAGGCAAATTTTAAATTTATTGCTGGAGTACCAGTGTTTTCATTAACTACAACCTTTCCTACCTACACCACATTTAAATAAATTTGTTCTACTAGCTGATGTAAATACTGAAAGATTTTAAAAATTTTACACTTGTTTTCACTTTACACAGTCTTGATATTAATTAACAGAGAATATAGAATGTCCATACACTAGGGTGTGGGAGATATACAACACATCTAATGGAGATTCAAATAATAATTGTTCAGAATTTGAGAGAGAATAATTTTCCTGTGGTAGATCTGCATTTTTGTGTCTTCCATGGGATTCCATGAATCTGAAGGTCAAGGATAAAGTGAACATTACTAATAAATGAACTGTGATATTCCATAAATAAGTGAACATCTGCAAAGCAAATCGTACTGGAGTGAAACGACTGCCTAAACAAAGCCCGTGTTCTGCACGCATCAATGATAAATAGTTTTTATTTGGGAGATAAATGTTCAGAAGAATCTGAAAATTCTATTGAAGAAGTCTTAAAATATTATGAAACTCTGAAAATGCCTGCAGAAATTCATCTATTTACGTAGAACTAGGCGGGGAATAAGCACAGGAAGAGATTAGTTCTCGGGGCCAGGAACACTGGGTGCGCTCAGCCCGGGCAGGAGATGAAGGCACCATCGAAACGCACGACATTGACCCCGGCTGACGGGTGACGTGTTCTGGGAGCTCCGCTCCGCTGGGTGATCCGAACATGCCAGACTCGTGTTCGGATTCAACACCCTGTCTCTGTGCTGGTGTCTGCCCACCCCCTCCTGCAGCAGCACTGCCCCGCTTACTTATTCCTGTTGTGAAAAGGAATAAATATGGAAAACCTTAAAAATCCCCTCTTTTTACTGGAAGAATGGGCTATGGGGAGCTACTACGGGGGAGCTTTTATTTTACATAACTTATTTCAATGACTTATTCTCCAAGAGACTCCACATAAGCAAACTGCACTTGAGCAATGTATTAGCAGGGGAGTGCCCAGGGTTTCACCAGCAATTTAGGAGTGGCATTGCCTGATGCTTTGTCACAAGGACCTGACATGTGACATCAGCTCACCTACTTCTTTTCCCCCTTAATAACTCAGCATAAATACAAAAATAAAATAAAAAAAGCTGCAGGGCAACGAGCAGCTCAACAGAACACTGCAGAACTACACGGAAAGGAATTCAGGTACGAACGTCACGTCAGAAGCGCGGTACAGCCGCAGAAGTCAACCCCGCTGGTGGGCACGGTGGAGTCTGCAATTAGCACACACTGCTCAGCGGGTCAGTCCCTTGGCCGAGGCACAGCCGGAGGGGACGGCGGCCAAAGCCGTGCGTGAAAGCGCAGCTGCCGCGGCCTTGCGGGAGGCGGCAGCGGGTGGAGGCTGCGCGGGGAGCGGCAAGGCGGCCGTGGCCAAGGAGACATCCCCATCCCGGCTGCTCCCCGGCGATTCCCAGGCCAAGGCCCCTCGGCCAGGCACTCCCGCATCCTTGGGAACACGTGTTGCTCAGGCCCACGCGGAGCGCGCGCCTGCAAACACCTAAGCTGCAGCTTTGATAACTCAGAAATGATCATTTCCCCTTCTATTTTTACTGAACTACCAAACGTTACTCCAGCTTGCCCAGAGTAGTGCAAGATGACGATTTACCTGCCAAAGCTTCTCTGCTAACTGCCTTTATTTGCAGAAAAATTTCTTCCTTCAGGGCAGCCCAGTTTGCAAGGTTACTGGATACAACCTCTTTAATGCTGTCAAGTTCACTTCTAATAAAGGGAAATAACGAGAGCGCCTTGCTGAGAGTTGAGCAATGGTGTTCCAATGTATTTCTGCAAGACACACAAAAAAACAGACACACATTCGTAAAGGCAAATAGAGATCTGCAACAATCAATGATATAAATTTGGTAACTACCTTGTATTTTTTAGTACAGTTATAAGAATTCAGTACATGGAATATGCTTAATATCAAGGATATTTATGCTAAATTTCTTCTAAATGTTGATTTAAAACTTGCATGTACAAACAAAATTATACAGACAACTGTACGATTACATTTTACTGCTTGAGAAGTGACAGCAACACAGTTTACATGTCTGTATATTCTGGCTCAAGCTGAATATCAATATCAAGCTGAATATCAAGCAGGCGATACATGTAAGGCATGCTCCTTCATTCCAAGGGCTTTTTTCTTACTTCCAGCATTAATTAATGCTTTCAAAGTTCTGAAGAACCTATCCTGTGGCTAACGACATTAGTAACCAATAGTGATATTTGCCAGTTAAGGTTAGCTAAGGCTACAGCATCTTTCTGTATTCTGCAGAACCAAGAAAATGCAGCAGTTGTGCACCCTGCGAGAGCTGCTCTCACCTGAGCGCCTGCGACTGCTGGTGCGCAGCTTCCTTCTCCTCCTGGGAGGATCGCAAACCCTCCTTCACACTCTGCACTTCATCTTGTTTGCTTTGCAGTTCTGTTGTAAGCTTTTTTATTCTATAGAAGCAAATAAAATAATGAGAAAAATATCATTGCACTACTAACCAATCCCAGTAGCTTAAAAGTAAAAGCTTATTGAAAGTAGTAAAGATGATGATTGCCTTTATTTCAACCTCAATTAAAAGACCTTCAAATGGAGAGCGTCTGACCTCCAGCACGCTCCATGAGACACTTGGTAGTAAATCTCTCAGAATAACACTCAGAATGTGCTTGGAAAGCAACATGTGCAGTATGTACGTATGTGCAGTATCAGGTCACATGTGATATATAAATAAAGGAATAATATAAATAAAAGAATCCAGTGTCATTCACAGTTACAACACAGAACTACCCTGCTGCTTAAATTACACTCACTAATATGTTTTAATCTAATATTTTTTAAGTCTCAAGGGCATGAAAGCGCAAGTTTTATGGAAAAAAAACAGCTAACATTTATACAGTTCTCTTTTCAAGCTACCAGTGGGTAATAAATAACTTTTTTAAAAACATACAGCATCCGACCAAGAGGAGGAAGGAAAGCCAAGGCAGGTCTCGGTGCAAGGGCCCGGGGCTCCTCCCGGGCAGAGGGCTCCCTGCCGCCGCAGGGCCCTTTGGGGCACCCAGCCCGGGCTCCCAATAAACCCACAAGTTCCCCGGGGCTCCTCTCGATGGGGAGGTTGTGTCAGGGCAGCCACAGGGAAAGCAAAATATTTGGTCCTGTCCCCCAGAGCTTCCCCCCAGCCTCTTCATTCGGGGTGTTCATTATTTGTGAAGTCCAGACACTTGCAAAAGAAACCCAAACGAATGAATCCGAGTCAGTCACGAATCCAAATTAGTCATTTTCCCTTTCCCTTTGCGCTCAGTTTCGAATTCCTGTTCCTGAGCACTGAGCAACACTTCTGCATTGCCAAGGCAAACAAAAGCACTCGGCAACAATAAATCAGGCACCCAAAGCAGAATTTGGCCTATTATTTTTGCCCCGTTGCTCAACGGGGTCGTTCTGAAGAGCTGCAGGGCAAAGGCCTGTCCCCGTAAACGTCGTGTCCTGGGTGCGTTTAGGCTGCACACGAGCGTTCAACCTCATGTTCAATAATTCTAAGAGGGAAGAAGCACCCGAGCAACGAGGGTCTCATTGCACTAAAGCTGCTCTCCTGCTAAGCACCGTGCGAGTCACTTTAGGTACCGGCTCCTTGTCTGCAGGAAACAAATACTGGAATCTGCAAATATTACTAAGCTGCGGGGTGACAGAAGCACTACAATAGCATTTGCTTCAAATCTAGAAGG
>JAVCKT010072676.1:0-15332 GCA_032273925.1 Rhynchotus rufescens
GAAGGGAAGGGAAGGGAAGGGAAGGGAAGGGAAGGGAAGGGAAGGGAAGGGAAGGGAAGGGAAGGGAAGGGAAGGAAGAGGGAGAGGGAGAGGGAGAGGCGAGGCAAGGCGAGGAGAGGAAAGTTTAGGTTGGTAATTTGAAAGTCCATAGCTCCTACTGTGCTTAGAGACTGGAACTGGTGATGATACATCCTGGACAATATACTGGACAACTGTAAAAAGCTGAAACATAAAGTAAGAATGTTCTAATCAACAGTAGCTCAATTATTCACATTGTCAAACAGAACATTCGTTAGCTGGACTTCTTTCCTTGCAGAATACTAAGCAAAAAAATGGAAGTCTAAGGGTCTAATGAGCAAAAATTCCCCCAGCAAGAATACTCAACATGAGAAGGATAAATGTTAACAAGTTTCATAACGCTGAGCAATTCAGGGACCTCCTGTTGTAACTCAGAGAGTTACCAGTGATTAATTTGCAAATATTCCCCATTAAGAATGCAATCCACCATACTGATTTTAAATCTGCAGTGGGAGTAGGTTTCTCAACTTACAGATATAGGGGTCCAGACATATTCCATCAACCTGCAGCTATTTAGGAGGCCTCTAGTTCAGCTGTTAATACTTCTCTGTAATAAAGAGGGCTTCATCCTAGTACTGGATGACCTGACTTCTCGAGAGGCCTATTCTCTTTTCTGTTGGCTATGAAGGGAACTGACCTGATCCCATTAAACCAAAGGCCAGTCTTTCAGGAAAATACAATTAGTCGACACAAATCCCATAGAATGTTAATGTTGTTTAGTGAAATCTAGTATCAGATATGAAATATCTAGTTTAACCCCTAATCTTGACCTTCCATCTCATCCTGTTCACACTAAGAGTACTTGGGCTAGATGTGCACATTTAAAATGCAAATCTTAAATTCATGTGGAGAGTGAATAGGCAAGATGGTGACAAGCACCTGGTCAATAAGAAAGAATTGATTCAAGTGAGCTCAGAAAAATAAATAAGTGCAAGCAGCAATGCAAGCTGCTTCTTTTTTTCATCGGGAAGTGCTAAGAGGTTCCATCTGTCTGAGTAGTTGTTTGCAGTGTTAATGAGAAATCCAGAGAGAACAAAACAGTCAATCATTGGTGTCCAGTACTCTCCAAGACTTACAAAACTGTTTCTAAAAGAAAGATGGAGTCCTAGTATAGTAACACGATTCCAGAGCTTAAAAAATACACCTTCCAATACAGACATAATGATATGATGATAACTTTACCTGTTGTCTGTCATTAATCTGAGGAACATCAAGGTCTGAATCTTCTCCTGTGATAATATTAGTCAAAATAATTGCATTGCAGTCATTTTTCTCTCTGAGGATGGCAATTTGTCTGCATAATCAGGAAGAGGGCCTTCCACCTCTATCAGTTACAGGTTTTGCATCTGAACAACTACAGTGCATTCAGTATAAATATTCCCAACTTATTACAATATAAGCAAGAGGCAGCCGATAAATGAAATGATTTCTTCTTTATTAGCCAGGAACTCCTTAAGACATACTCTCGATTGGATTCTCGGTGATATTGTAGGAACATGAACTTGCATTGTTTAATATCAATTTGCTGATAAACAAAGACTCTTCTGACTTCAGCATGCCTCATGAATTGCAAATTAATCACATTTGGAGCTATTTGTTTGGTCTTTAAAATTATTCTATAAAACATACCTCAATTAGAAAGTAATTTAATAACAGAGGTATAGTAACAGTTAACACCAAAAGTCATGCTTCAGTTTGAAGCAGATTGTTAGATCAATTGGCTTATGGAGGCTGCATACAGAACATGAAAATTAAAACCTATCGCTTTGCTCTTTTTGGATCAATGGCTTCAACTAGTTGTTAATAACATTTTGCATGTTTTAAAAATAAAAAGTATTCAGACAAAAGCTTTCTTCTCATTTGATTTGTTAAAAATGGATATTTGGATCTGATACACAATTTTAATACATGACATCGAAAAAGTCAGTACAGGTCAGATTAACTTACAAAAGCTGAGTCTTTGGCATCATTGGAGCTACTCCAATTTATTCCAGCTAGGGATGTACTTCTAAATTTATGACTGTATGGTAGAATGGGAAAAATGCTCTGCACCGTGAAAGTCATTTCCTATGGAGGAAAAGTGTCTTAAAATATATTCTTTAAAATACACAGTAATTAGTATGGGAAATGTGAAATTAATAAAGAAAAGTTTTAACCTGGAAAGAAACATGCTGCTAAGTGAAAACTTGCATGTTTTAGCAAACATACTAGTAGGGGAGGACACCATATAACCTACTCCTTCAGGTAATAAATTTTCACTTTATTATATATTACATTTACTGTTTTTCAGCAGCAAGATGTAAGCTCTGTTTTTTGGGGTACTCAGACAGGAACTATATGATGACTCCATCAGGCATAAATTAAAAACTTCACTAAAATCTCTAGTGCATCTCCTGTTGATGCAAGGTGATGTTTATATGGGAAAACATCATCATGATAGCTCTCATATTTCCTAACCTCCACGTCTGTGATATTCCCTCTCTCCCAGCATCATACCATGCTCCCTGCCCTGCCACAAAGTGCCCTTAGCTCTGCCACGGCTCTCACCCATCTCAGTAATATTTCCCACTCTCCTTCACAGCTTCTTCTTGCCTTGCCTTGGCTTGGTCCGAGCCCCAGGCAATAGAAAGCATAAACTGTGGATGCATCACTGCTAAATCTGCGCCTTGTAGGTGGATGTTTTATAAATACAGAGAGCGAAAAGGCATCAGCACTCCGTCTGGCTGACAGGATGCTGGTTCTTGGCTTCATCTGTGTTTATAAGGCTATAAAAAGGATGACAGTGGGTTAGACCAAGAGTTTGTCTAACCAAGTATCCACCTCAGCAGTAGCAAATAACAGATATATATGGAAGAATCTAAGGGTAAGGTAAAATACAACAAAGTCAGTAAAATTTTCTCCTAGCTGTGGCCCTGAAAATACTATTTTTGCTGTTAAATAATAAAAGGCTAGGGACTTGATGCAGACCTGATAGAAACGGATCTCAGGACTTGTCTGCATCTGCCTTGGCCTGGGCTGGTTTCAGCTATGGCAGCAATTGCCCTCTGGTCAACCCAGAGAGGTAGTAGTAATCCATCAACTTTGCTTGCAGAATAAATTTAATGAGGCTTCTCTGTATTAATTTTGGAGTACAAGTGTATGTTTTGGTAAATGGACTAGTCATTTGGACTTCTAGACTGTTAAAATATTAATAGAGTTAATGCTAAAATGTGTTCCCCTTTGCCTGTAATAAGATTCGCATGTAAATAGATTTTGAGTGGAAGTAGCTGCCAGCTATTTGTCTTCTCACTAAAGAAGACAAATTCTGGCTGTCCTGAGCCAGAAATTGTGTCTTTGTAAGTTGTAGCTGTGAATGAGTGTTTCTATCATCATTTTGTTTAACCACTTTTTAAACCCATAAAGACCACACAGTTTGCAAGACGGGGCCTGCATCATTTGGTTCCAGTGAGATGAACAAGGACTTTGGGGTCCTTCGGGGTGCATGAACCCTGTTTAAAGAGCTTTATCCATGTTCCTGTCTAAGTTGTTCTGCAATTTACTTAACATCAGTAGTGGAAGAGCCCTCCCTAAAGCTTGATGTAGACAGTGCTTTATCTTGCTACACAGAAAGACATAGGTGAGTTTCAAAGGAGTTGAGGGATTCCCAAAAGAGGAATCAATATATGACACATCCTGCCTTGGTGTTCACTCGTGTTTCATGGAAACCGTGGAAGAGCACAAGCAAAAATGTGTCAAATCAGCTAAACTGAAGAAATGAGCTGCCTCAGGACTTACGGGGGATCTTCTTCTCTACACTACAAGCCTCTGCTTTAAATTCACCAGTTTGTTTGCTGGGGATATTGTTTTTTCCCCCTTACAAATGAGTCAGGCACAGTTCTGCTCTTACAATATCCAATCATTATGACTTCTGTAATTTGCCACTGAATTGTGCCTCTGCCCTGGGCACTACATATCCCCTCTCAAAGGCAGTGAATGAAATAAAACTGTCATGGAAACTTGTCTGCAGTTCTTTATAAGATTATCCGTGGGAGCTGATCTGCCTCTGCAGTGAGCAGCAGAGGCTCAGAGCTGGGACCCTCCATCACAAACTGTCTCTTTTCCCTGGGAGGCTGAAGATTATGACTCTCTGAAAACTTCACAATATTCATCATTAAAAAAAAAATAGTTTAAACAATTACCGGAAGATAGCTATGTTGCAGTAGTACTGGGGTAGACCTGAGGAGAATAGCACTTATCTAGCTCTATCTCAGTTATCCCCCATTCTAAGTAATCATTGGTGATTCATGACTCTCACTTTTCCACTATGAAATACTCCCTTTCTTCCATTCCTTGTCTGCCTTAGGCTGTGCATTCATTAAGGCAACTGTTGCTCTCCATAGGTAGCAACAGACCCGATAATGCAAGATTTCCTGACTCTGCTGAGTGTTATCATTATGCAAAAATAAAAATAGCGTTGAGTCAACTTTGTTCCATAAAACAACAGTCATCAGTAGGTCTGTATTAAATTCTATGCTTGGGGAAGGCAGAAATGTTATTGTATACAGCCTCAGTTCAAGGAAACTTAAGAGAAAGCATTCTGGTTTTGAACATCTTGTACCTGAACATCCTAAACTGGAAAGTAAAATGTTGGTTGGAAGGTTCATAGAATCCCAGAATGGTTGAGGTTGGAAGGGACCTCTAGACATCACCTAGTCCAATGTCCCTGCTCCAGCAGGGACACCCAGAGCATGGGGCACAGGGCGGCATCCAGGTCGTTTTGGAAGACCTCCAAATCACTCTTTACCCTCACCCTATTCCTGCTCAGTAGATATTCAGTGGAATACATGGCAAGGTCCCTGAAAGTTTCACTTTGTGTGCTTTCTACATATCAAAATACTGCTTAAGACAAATGTTACAAATACATAAAACAATTCAAACATAATTAAAATATGAATAATTAAGCAACAGTACTTTGAAGTGGGCCTACACACTTTGTTTCATTTCTGAGATAAACTGATGAAATTCCATAAACTGATGGAATGAGAGAGATGAATCTCAAGGAAAAAAAGCTCTGAAAAGCAGTGGGGGGAGGAGAATGGAAATAAATGGAATAAATGGGAGGTGTAGGCACCAGGGTGGGGCCCTGGTCCCTGGAAAAAACGTGTTTACACAGACCCTAGGAACAGATATCTGGATGCTACTGACATTGCTACGAAGTAGGGACAGCAAACAGCTCTTAAATACTGCAGGAGATGTCCTAAACATGGACAGTGTTTTTCTTTCCAATTGCATAACTCACAATAATCCCACCTTTTTCAATAACATTTCACTAAAAACTTGAAAAAGTTTTGGAAAAATGTAAAGCAAATAAAAGGAATTTCCTCTATAAACTCTTCCTTTCAATACTCTAGATGATTCTGATAATTTTATCATTCATGACCTCCATTTACCTCCAGGCCTACTCCCCCTGTCTCCCCTCAGTGGTCATCCTCCTGTTTTCCCTCAGTCCTGCTCACCCTGTTTACCCTCCGTGGTACTCCGTGTACCCGCAATCCTACTCCCCCTGTTTACCCTCAGTCCTACTCCTGCTGCTAACCCTCATTCTTAACTCCTGCTGTTCACTCTCAGTGCTACTCCCCGTGTTTACACTCAGGCCTACTCCTCCTGTTTACCCTTAGGCCTACTTCTGGGTTTACCCTCAGTGGTACTCCCCCTGTTTACCCTCGGGTCTACTTGCCCCATTTACCCTCAGGCCTACTCCTCCTGTTTACCCTCTGTGCTACTCCCTATGTTTACCCTCAATCCTACTCCCCCATTTTACCCTCAGGCCTACTCTCTCTGTTCAGCCTGAGGCCTACTCCCCGTGTTTACCCTCAGGCCTACTCACCCCATTTTCCCTTCAGGCCTACTCGCCCTGATTACTCTCAGTCCTACTCTGCGTGTTTACCCTCAGGGCTTTTTGCCCTGTTTACCCTCAGGCCTGTTCCTCCTGTTACCCTCAGGCGTACTGTGCAGTGCTGAAGCCCTGCTGTGTCCCTCTTGAAATATGTTGTAGCTTTCTGAGCTGTGTAGAGCTCAGATCCTCCAACAAAAGGGAATTGTTCCTTAGAGGCCTGGGACAGGTCTCCTGCACTGTGGAGGTACCTCCTACACCCAGCTGACAGCCACTCAAACCTCAGCTTTATTCAACCATGTCAGGTGACTAAACAAAACTTGTGTGAAAGTATATAATTATGTCACTCTTGCTATCAAGGCTACTGATCCTGCCTGGCAGGTCGCGATGAAACTGAACTGAAGGCACTCAAAGTCAGAACCTGGTAGCAATTGGAAGTCCTAAGTAAGCTCTGGATTAATCCTTTGGAGGAACAGAAGGTCAAAGCCTCAGCTGGGCATAAATCCACTGACTTGCAGAGCTATGAAGATTTGAACCAGCCCAGGAGTTTGCCCATATCTGCCCATCTGCACAGTCTGGAAGCCTTTTTTTTTTTTTTTTTAAGGCAATGCTGAATTAAAAGCAAGAGAGCAAGAGTGGTATCTCATTTGTGGAACCAGGAAATGGAGAAACAAATGTATTACAAAACTGTGGCATGGCATGGAAACAACTCTAAGAGTAATCAGCAAAGATGTAAGGGACTTCTAAAGACTGCCTAGTCCAACATGCCACTCAAAGCGAACCTAAAACCTATATAATATTAGTCATATATGGCTTTGCCAGGTCAAGTCTTGAAAATATCTACATAATTTTCCATGTCCCAATGTAAGTTGTTCCTGTGCCGCACTGCCCTACAAGGGCATAAAGTTTGCCTTGAGTCTGGTCTGAACCTTCCAAGACAGAAGTTATCCTTTTCCCTTTATTTTATCATTTGCCACTGCCAAGCAGAATCTGCCCCCCATCTCTCTCAGACTTTCCCTGTATAAGCAGTAGACAGCTACGACATGAACCTCAGTCTCCTTCAGCCTAAGCAGACCCACCTCCCTCAAACTCTGTTCCCTCACCATCTTGGCTGCCGCCTGTGGGACTCTCTTCTGCTTGGCAGCATCTTTCTTGAATTGTTTGGTGTAAGTTTACCCTCCCACCATGCTGAGGGTGCAAACTGATCGTAGGGAATCTCTACTCCCGAGCATTCTGCTAATGCTTCTTCAAAGAGTGGCAGTGAAAGGCTCCACAGCTTTATTGGATGATGCTAAATTCATAAAAAGACCTATTGCTGAAACCCAGTTAGAAGAAAAAAGGCAACGTGAGTGAGTCTTCGTGGAAGCTTTCATGGAAGAGTGTCTCAGAAAATGGTAGAGAATGTAATTTTTTTTCCATGGAAGTTACATCATGTTGAAATTGAATTTTGTGAGCAAACTCTGCACAAGCAAGTATCTTTGTAGTACTGTCTCCTGTATTAACTGCAAACCGCAGTCTGCATTTAAATGCTTTTTGGTGGCATTGAACCAGTGCATCATTAAGTATTTGCATAGTAAGAGCAACAAGCAAATCTCTGCCTGGCAGAGCAGGACAATTTCAAGTAAGTACAGAAATGATTGAGTCCATTCCAGCATTAATTCAGTGTTCTTAGTTGCCCTCATCTCCCTTAACAACCTGCCTTACACATTCACCACTGGTCCTGTTCATGCTGAGCTTAATCACACCTGCCACAGTAACCCGGGGTGCTTTAGGCTGGACTCTATGGCAAACCTTAGCAAAAGGTCTGCTGTCCCTGCAGTAATTTCCCTGCTTTTGCAAGACCTCTCTTGTAACTGGCAGAATATGGCAGCTGTAAAATCATTGTTTTTGTGTTGTTATAGGTTTCATGCATCAACATAAGATATCCCTGCAGATTTTCAGGGGTTGCCCTCTGAACTACATCTGTCCCTGTTTTTATTCTGCGCTGTTTCTGTTCGCATAGCACCTGCCTTATTTCCAGACAGTCACGTGATGTTTTGCTCCCTGGAAATAGCTATGCCCTCTTCCTTTGGCTCTCTGATTTTTGTCTCGAGTGCTAAAGATAAAGCATTTGATTTAGATCTATAAAGTCATGGGGGCAGCATTGTATTTTTCCTCCCTAGAGGAGAGCATATAGAGCACAAACTGGCTGACTGCTCTAAGGCAGCACATGAGCAACGCAGGCCTTCATGCAGAAAATTCTTTGTAATTAATTGCAAGCACCTTAAACCACCCTGATGCAAGTCATGGAAGGGACTGCAAGTCTCAATGGGCATTGCAGGAAGGGTGAAACTAGACTGAGGGATCATCTTTGTTACCAACTCGCGGACTACCCAGAAGAAATGCATGATTTTAATCCTTGGAAGCTGTTTTCCCAAGGAAGCCTCTTGCATTGTGGGCTCCCAAGGGTGGGTGGCGAGGTACAGCGCCTGGGGATGGTCATGCCCATCTCTGAGTGTCCCTGCTTTTCTCTTCACAACAGCATGTAGAAGCAATGCCCTCTCTTGTCCAGCACCAATACTGCAACTTCCCACTCTTAAATAGCTAATTACATGATTATATGTAGCAGCTCTGTATAGCCATAGCGTAAGAATATTATGCTTTCTGTACTCTTGTTTCATATGCACTTCTGTCATGAGTGAGCTTTCATATACGAAAATCTGGCAGTATAAAAGATGCTATGTTGGTGTATTTTATAAACTGCTCTTCCCAGCCATATGCAATGAATCTTGAGATCTTTGTTTTCCTCAGTCATTAATTACAATTTCCTATTTGTGAAAGAGGCTTCCTTTTAAGGACTGCTAAACCTATATAATGTGAGTACAAACCACTGCTAAGCAGAGAAGGGAAAAAAAAAAAGGCAGTTTGGTACTCTTCCAAATATTCATGAGGATGCTGCTGAGATCAAGAAAGATTTTATTGCCACTGGAATCTCTCCAGTTTCCAACTCACAGGAAGTACCATGGGACCTCTAATCAATGCTTTTTAGTGCTCTCATTTTCTTGAAAGATCCTACTGTAGAAGTGAAGAAAGATTAAGAGCTGAGATTTCTGTAATCCCCGTGCATAGGATTCTTGCTAAAGCAGTGCATTTTCCCTAAGGAGATGGGGAAAAAAAAAAAAAAAAGAGGAGGGACCCTGTTAAACAAATTGAAAGGCGGGGTAGATTTAGATTTCAAGACTTTGAAATTTTGTTTTCAACTGCAGAAAATTATCTGCTATTCAAAACAAGAGAATAATTTCTTCTGGGCTCAGTGAAATCCAGAAGTGATTGTATCCTGGGAACATTCCTCTGCACCAGCCCAGGAGATGGGGAGAGGAGAGGCACGGCTGGCTGCTAGGACCTCAGGCTTAGCCAGCTTCATTTTCCCCTCCATTGTGATTAGTGAAGTCTTACGAGCAATGCTGCAACAGTCCAAAAGGGCACAATGACAGACCCAGAGCTTTATATTCAGCCTCTGGGAGTGAGGACTCTGTATGCAAGAGTCTTTACAATTAATTTGCCCTTTTTTAATCTTACTTTGCTTGTGCTCTTGAGATTCTATGACAGGTCTTAATGTCCATTTTAAGGATTTTTGGTTCTAAGTTTTGCTACCAAGGTAAACAACTCTCCCACACACAAATCTGGATGTGAATGGTAGTCTAACTAGTAGACAGAAAACATGATCTAAAGAAAAAAGACTTAAGGAATCATTAAAAAGAGAAAAAAAAAAAAAAAAAAAAAAAAGGTAGACTTGGGGGTTTTTTTTAAAAGTGTATTTTTTCCAAGGATGGTAAAAAAGGTGACTTAGGGCAACACCCTTCAACTCTCAATAGCCTTAGCAGGTCTGGTGACTTCTTTAAACTGGTGTCAAGGTCCTTTCCGGGGCAATAAAGCATCAGAGTGTTTGATTCTTTTTCTCACAGAAAGGCTTGCTGGGAACACTTTCCAGCTCCATAAAGTTTGTCTAGTTTGGCTGTAATTCAGTGAACTATTGGCTAGAGGAAAATTATTGGAGCTCATCATGACAACATTGTTCATCACATTAAATAGTGTTGCTGAGGGGAGAAAAGAGATGTACTTCCAAGACAATGCACCTGCAGAGAATTAGCTGAAAAAATGAATAATAGACACATGCTGAAAAACATTAATGGAGAAACATATTTTTAAAGAGACTTGGGCTTTTGCAGCAAACTCTAAATGCCTACCTGTGTGTGAAGCCAGAAGTTAAAATATTTTGCTGTCCTGCAACACTGTGTATTGTGCCACAGGAAGCAAATTGCTCAGACCTTTTTTGTCCTTGTTTGTTGGTTGATGATTCTCCTATCCGTCATTTTGCCTCTACTTTAGCATTGCACAAAGAAATCATCACTGCTGGAGTGTGTTCTGCACTCCCATCAAAGAAGTGGGAGTGTGTGACTAGCTGCCCAACAGGGACAGCCACCTCTCTAGTATTTATAAGTTAATTCTTAAGGTATGAATAACTATACTCTGCAAGTTTATGACTATTATTTTATAATTATACTTCAGTAGCAATAAAAGATACTACTATGTTACTGCCAGGTCCTTTGAAGTTTTATTTAGAAGTCTAAGCTCTGCTCCTTGGTTCTTGTGCAGTGATTAAAATACGAGCATAGAGGATGCAGACATGAAATTGCTGTTGGCTAGAAAACCCTTGATTCTTGTGTTGCAGCTGTTGGGAAGTATGTGGTGATTGAAGAAGGAACCTGCAGGAAGAGAAGAGAGGGATGAGACAGTGGAGTGGTGCCCTGGAGAAATGTACTTTATCCTGCAGCCTTCTGCTGCAGCATTCCTAGTAGGTGATGCTCATTATTAAGCTTTTCAGAGGCATCTGTTCCTCGGTACCCAAAGCAAAGCACAGAAGGTCTAGGTGTGCAGAAATGTTCATGTCTCAGAACAGTGACTGAGATATATTGGGGCTGTGGTGTGAACACAACAACTAATACACTGTAGTGATAAGCAATACATGATGAATTCTTTTGTGAGTAGGTTTCACAGTTTTTGCTGAATGCAGAAGAACCTAAGCAGAGGACTTTGTGAGAATGTCTGCAACGCAGTGTCATCTAGAAACACCTGGAAGACAAGAGATCTTTCTGTCTTTCCGTGTCTGTTCTCCAGGCCTTTAAAGGGATCTAGATAGCAGCTGCTATGCTGAGTCCTCTCACCCCTATCCTCACCCTTCTGTCTTGTGGGCACTTCTTCACTTCCCCTCATCCCACCCTCCCCAATTTACTCCTCCTTCCTTCTCTCGTCTCCTGCTTTTCATAAGTCTTTCTTCTGCAGTGTTATTCACAATGCTCTCCGCACCTTTGCTCACTCCACACTGCATTTTGTGTTATTTCCTCCATTCTGTCATTCTTGGGCATCAATAGAGCAGCAACAAATACTGTAACTGTCAGGAAAGCTCTAGTTCTGATCATTCCCTGAGTCCCCATTATGTGCAGCCCCTTTGCTGAGATAAATCAACCTCAGTTGACTTTTTTTTTTCCTGCATGGCCTTGTACTATGCCTGGTATCCACATGTCTTAACTTGAAACTTTCCTCCTGAGTTAAAATCTGTTTATCTCAATTACAGACATAGAGTAGAGTTCATTCATTTGCTTTTTGCAGCAACACTTTTACATATGCAAAAATTGTTATGACGCCTTATCTTGAGATTGACTCATCTGACAATATTTCCTTATAGGGGATGTTTTCTAGTGCTTTCATTGTTCTCTCTGCCCTCGTTTCTTGCATCTCCTTTTCAAAGCATGTCACCAAGTCTAGACATAGTTGTCCTGCTGAGCTCCTTACAGTGCTGACTGCAGTGGAATTCAGTCTTTTTGAGTTATAATCCCTTCTTTTGCTATATATAGAGATACAAGAATATAAAATAACTCTCAGTTAAATAATCATAGTGGTTTTGGTGCTTTTTTTATTCAATAATGTGATACTACTGAATTGCCTTCTTTGCTATATATATTTTTTTTCTTTCCTACGGAATGGTTACCATAGAATCTTAGCATCATTATGGTTGGAAAAGGCCTTCAAGATCATTGACTCCAACCATAAAGCCGTCCCCACCCTACCTGCTAAACCATGTCCGTAAGCGCCTCATCTACATGTTTCTTGAGCACTGCCAGAGATGGTGATTCCACCACTTCCCTAGGCAGCCTGTTCCAATACTTCACCTCTCTTTCCATGTAGAAAGTTTTCCTAATGTCTATTCCGAACCTCCCCTGATGCAATTTGAGGCCATTTCCTCTTTTTCTGTCCATAGTTATTCTAGAAAAGAGATTGATCCTCATCTCACTTCAGCCGCCTTTCAGGCAGTTGTAGAGAGTGATGAGGTCTCCCCTGAGCCTTCTCTTCTCCAGCTCCCTCAGCCGCTCCTCATAAGGTCAGCGCTCCAGCCCCTTCACCAACCTCATTACCCTTCTCTGGCCTCATTCCAGCACCTCCATGTCTTTCTTATAGTGAAGGGCCGAAAACCCAACACAGAATTTGAGGTGAGGCCTCACCAGCACCACATACAGGGGGACATCACTTCCCTAGGCCTGCTGGCTACTCTGTTCCTGATACAAGCCAGGAGGCCATTGGGCATCTTGGCCACCGGGGCACATAGCTGGTTAATGTTCATCTGGCTGTCGAGCAGCGCTCCCACATCCTTTTCTGTCATGCAGTTCTCCAGCCACACTACCCCAAGCCTGTAGCACTGCATGGGATTACTGTGACCGAAGTGCAGGGCCTGGCACTTGGCCTTGTTGAGCGTTACACAGCTGACCCCAGCCATTGATCCAGCCTGTCCAGATCCCTCTGCAGAGCCTTCATACTCTCAAGCTTATCAGCTCTTCCTCTCAGCCTTTGATGAACCCATGTTGGCTCAGCCTGATCTCCAGAGGGGGATTTAAAGGGTTCCAGATAGAATCACAGAGGGGGCTGTATTATTATAGTAACTTTGGAGCCCCAGAGAAATCTTGAATTCTGACTCAAAATTGCGTCTTGCCATAGCCAATCCAGATAGAAAATCATTATGTACTAGGTTTTGTTCACATAAACACTGTTCTTCCTGCAAGACATCTGGCTAAAGCCACAGGACAGATTCATCTGCAGCATCTTCACAAAGTCATTTCAAACTTCATGTAGATGAGATGCACTTTCATAAGCTCTCGCTAAAAACACAAACAGCTCTGGACATTCAGCTACTTTAGGAAGCACAGGCTTAACAGACACTGCTTTAGAAATGAGGCAGGATTCCACAAACCCAAGGTCAGATTTCTTTTCTTTGATTGTTTATTTGTTTTGTTTTGTTTGGTAAAGCCAAAAGCAGGAGCAAACCACATGAAAAGGATGTCATAGGAGGCTCTCAACCTCACTAGAGTTTGTGGAGATGGCTGCGACATACTTAACTGCAACAGAATAACAGACTTAAAGTATTTTGGCTGTTGCAGTCCCAGCTGGAAAATTCATACACAGAAAACCACAAAAACAAAAGAATAATAAAAGAAGTACATGAAAAGAAGCTAAACCCAAATAGCCTGAATGTAGAGTGCCTTCTTAATTTAATCTGATTTAACTGCTGCAGCTGTACCAAGAAGTCTATTATAGGCTCTTGACTGACAGTTAGGTTCAGGGCAACACAACATCAAGTGTTATAGTATGATTGTGGAGCTGCAAAACAACAGGAAGCTGAATATGCACAGCAAGAGAAGCTCATGTTAAAAGCAAAGCCCTAGCAATGCATACATAATTTAAATGAGGGAAAATATCCCAGATTTCCAAGAAGCATATTAACAAAATTGCAACTGTTTTGGTTTGATAGACTTCAAGTCTATTATGTGCTTTAACCTTGATTGTTTTGCAGTAAGTGATGCTGTAAACTGTGCAGTGCAGAAGGATTTTGCTCCCACTGGGAGCTCTGCGTTCCCCAAGGTAGCTGGTTTAGTGTAGACCCATAGCTGGTAGAGTATGATGATGTGCAGGAACCAGCTTGGTCACTCCAGTTTGGAAGAAATTGTGGTTCATTACTTATTCCATGCATCAATTCAAGAGAAATCAAGAAAAACAATGAGCATACCAAAAAAATGGCATACTAATGAAATCCTTTACTTGCTTCAGCCAACTTTGATCTGACATGGCCAGTCTGTAGCCACTGCCACACTTCCTTCTTTCTGTTTCCTTTTCCTTTCTTTCTTTCTTTCTTTCTTTCTTTCTTTCTTTCTTTCTTTCTTTCTTTCTTTCTTTCTTGAGAGAGAGACAGAAAGAGAGGGAGAGAAAAGGCTGCATTAGTCCCAGACCTAGGGGACTAGAAAACAAAATCAACATCCAAAATATTTCTCTTGTGCATATGGGAAAATTTCACAATGCTGCATGCTTTGTTGTATATTACTTGAATTATTTTTTTGCCTTAGCTATGCAATGTCTTATTGGAAGTATCAAACTGAAAAATGGAAGAGAGAAGGAAAAGCCCAGATAAAGAACCTAGGCAGGTTTTCTTTTGCATGGTGATGGCTCTAGACAGGGAAGGAAAAGATATCATCCACTCAATGTTACTTGGAGGCACAGTGTTAAAATACCAGCACCTCTTTTTACAGAGATGTGAAAAACACCACATTTTGCTTCCAATGCATAAGTTCAATTACCTTTCTAAATTTGAAGTTGAAATAAATTAGGGATTTAGTTAAAATTCAGACCCACCCAGTTCTTGCTCTGTCTGTGTTTACACAGCAGATTATTCCTGCTTAAGAGTACTGCTTGTCCCTATTGAATAGGAAGTATCTTGTCTATATCTCTAATTTGCCAAGATTATCTGAAATCCTAAGGTTGATCTCAAAGGTCATTCCTCATTTTGCAGCATTTGCGAACTCAATAGTCATTCTCTCTCTTGTATTCCTTCCACTGCTCCCCTTCTGTTCCACTGTTTCTGCTCCATTCTGTCCTGCTGTTCCCACACTTTTGGATCCAGATCATTCATTAAAACATTAAAAAAGGCTGAATATAGAATCATCATAGAATTACAGAATTATTAAGATTGGAAGGGACCTTTAGAGATCATCCAGTTCAACCCTCCCTGCACATGCAGGGTCACCCAGAGCATGTGGCACAGGATTGTGTCCAAGCAGGTTTCAAAGACCTCCAGAGAAGGAGACTACACAACCTCTCTGGGCAGCCTGTCCCGGGGCTCTGTCACCCTCACAGGAAATAAATTTTTCCTTACGTTTCTGTGTAACTTTTGGTGCTTCAATTTGTGGCTGTTTCCGCTAGTTCTATCGCTGGCCACCACTGAAAAGAGACCAGCCCCCTCCTCCTCACTGCCTCCCTTGAGGTATTTATAGACACTGATCAGGTCCCCCCTCAGCCTTCT
>JAVCKT010072704.1:0-14171 GCA_032273925.1 Rhynchotus rufescens
CTCCTGCCTCTGTTGTTTGCAGATCTCAGTCTGCTCCATCAGAAAACATTTTCCAGCCTGTGTAGCTCCCGCTCTGCTCCATGAATACCAGCACCAATGTGAGACGAGGTTCCGCTGGGTGATGTGCCAGCCTGGCTTTGTATCAGGACTTGGCAGAGCCCAGCTGGACTCCAATTCCTCTCTGGCATGCAGGTATATTTGCCTGCAATTTTAGCTAATCTAAAGAAAATTGTGTTTTTCCTCATGGTACAGGTAAAAAGTAAGTATTCTCCAACTTCACGTTCTTTTAAGTGCCTTTGTAATTCTAAGATACTGGAAAAAAAAACCCCACTCTTATTAACTTAAAATAACTTCCTAATTCTTATTATTTTGTACTGATCCTTGAGCATTCACACAAAAATCTATTCCATTTCACATCCTCCTTATTACATAACTTCCTCTAAATTTTCTTCCTCATCACTAAATCCTAAAGAATCCTCTTAGCTCTTCACTGGAAGAATTATGTTAGCCCAAAATGGACAAATTGCACAAAATCACAGAATCACAAAATGGTTGAGGTTGGAAGGGACTAGAGATCATCTAGTCCAACTCCCCTGCTCCAGCAGGGACATCTAGAGCAGACAGCACAGGGTCACATCCAGATAGGTTTTATGAATGGTAGTTAAAACTTCTATAGATTTTCACAGTGTAAGTCCAAAAGTGGCTATGACAGAAAGATATTTTGTCTTCATATATAGTATTTTGTATTGGTTGAGCAAAATAACACCTTGCAGGTTAAAAAATCCAGATGTAATGGTACTGGATACACTGCCAGCATTAAACTGCAGTGATGAGCATGGCATTAGAGCTCCTGCAGTTGGATGTCTCTTTTATGTATTCATTGATTTTTATGGATAGTGGTTTTCCATCTACCCATATATCTGCTGGTGACATTGATTAGATCCAGTGCATATTGTTAAGTTTTGCTGTGCATGGCTGTTCTTTGAGATTAGAAGCCTTAAATACAACTATATAGGCTCATGAGTGAAGCCATATGACTAGGTTGATAAAGGACTTCCATTCTCACCTATATGAGGGGAATAATATCTTGAAAAGGTTAAAGTTTTGTATGTATTATTTATAAAGATAATTGCAAGCAACATGGCACAGTTCACTTTCATTACGGCAAAAAACACAACAAAATTATACAAGAGAAAGCACCATACATCAGCCTAATCACTCCCATTAACAGGAGTGTATTAAAATGTGTTACTGAGTGCATTAAAATGTGTGTTAGTAATAAATAATTTCTGCAGGTTCTATCTCAATAGTAGAGAAGCAGGCAAGTCTTTACATCTTCATCATTTTTTTGTCTTGGACAGGTAGGGTTCACTCAGGGGTGGAGTGTAAGGGGTGGTTATTTCATTGCACAGGAGAGGAGTTATGAGAATTGGCAGCCTAAGGAGACACAGCTGAAGATGAAGGCCTAAACTCATTGTTGTTTCAAGTCCAAAATCCCACTAACACAAAAGGAAGCTTTCATTGAGGCCAACTGCCATCCATGAGATCAGAAGTTCCCTTTGGATAAATATAAATTAGAGGAAAGTAAAATAAACCATTCTGCTCTTAATGTAAAGCAAAACAATAATAATAATAATAAAAAAAGAAGTCCAGAAAAAGTAAGCTACCTGCATGTGAGTAAAAGGAAGAAATCCCACAGCTTTGGAAAGTTGAGGTAGTTCTGGTCCTATTAATTACGCATTGACTATAACATCTGTAACTGCTTTTGGATTTTGTCATTAAGGAAGCTGAATTTTGATCATTTTCCACAATAAGAAATGTCTTTCATATGAATGTAATAACATACATTAACAAGAAAAGACTACTCCACTAAATATTCCCCTCTTTAAAACCTGCTCATCCACTGAGAAGCTCATCAACATATGGAGATATTAAACTATATGGCCTGAAGAACTGCAATACGTGTGTGCATGTTCACCCACACATACACTCACACAGGAACATACACCCTTCAAACCTCCCCTCAGGAAATGGAGATCAACCAGAACATTAAAAATAAAGACCGATCATGTAAAGAACTCTGAACCTATTCCATTCTCCAATTCTTGGAAGAGAGGATTAGGAAAAAGCATTATAACTAGGGTGGGGAGAAGCTGGAGGATTGAAATAAAGATTCTGAGTTGATGAAGCAGCTCAGCAGTTCCGAGTTTTGGCTAGTTATGATTTCGTTCCTGTCATGAGGCTTAGAAAGGCAACAGTAAGTCTTAAAGTCTGGGGCCATTGCCAAGGATAGTGGAGTATTTTCCTTGAGTACAAAATAAAAGAGTATGGCTGCATCTACTGCTCATGGCTGGAATCCTTACTGCTGTGACTATAGCAGGTAAGCATATATACTGGTGCTGCTGAACAAATCAAAGGCAAGCATCCATTGTGAAGGGGTTGTTTTGGACATGAGGGACTACAACAACAACAAGTACAAGTCTGAGGTTTATCTGGTAGAAAAATATTCCCTGGAACAGCCTAAAAATGATTCTTCAATAAAACAAAGATTTTTGTCAAAAGTAAAATTCCATTTTTCACTTAAAATGTCAATATTTCATCCAATAAACTTTGAAATACTCCAATAGGAATGCCAGCATGCCTAAACAGAATAGGAGTTCCAGGGCTTTGAGCTTTCGCTTCCCTGTGACTGCAAATCTCCAGCTGGTATGCACTTCTCATTAGACACATCCTTTGAGATTCTCCTGAAACACATGCTCTTTTTTTTATCTTTTTTTCATTTTTTTTTCCTGGACACAAGACTATGTTGCATCAAAGAATATTCAATTTTGCTGAAAGTTTGACCTGTGGGAGGTAGGGAAGATTTTTATATACCTGAAATAGAACTCCCATAAGCCACATCAAAATATTTTAGCTTTCCACAAAAAGGCTAGATGAGCAACTACACAGCTCTCTAAAACAGCTCAAAGGCTTTTGTTGACTGTTAATATAAAGATCAGAATGAGTTTGCCTAGGAACTATTCAAAGGAGAAGATAAACATCAAATCCAGAGAGCTGGAAAAAAAAATCTAGGCTGTAGGAGTCACAAGGCCTGAAGCAGCTTTCGATATCTTTCACCTCTGCAATAACTTCCTGTCTTCAAAATTCATAGATACTGCAGCCTCATGGAACTATCTATTTGCAACTATTTACATATCTATTCTGCCAAGGGTGATAGTAGGGCCCAGAAAGAAACAGAAAATCACACAAGCTGCATTTCAATGTCAGTCTGTTGAAGGCATGAAGATGTAGATTTGTATTTTTCTTTATTGGTTTTGCAGAACTTTATTTAAAAAAAAGTGTTTTAAAGACCCTAAAGTGAGCTTCATCTAAATACAACATTTTCCTTTCTTTTGCCTTCCCCTTCTGCCTCCAGAATCTATAGAAAACAGAGATAAGAAAGAACAAATTAAGTTTACTTAACATGTCAATTTATTTAAAACACCTATGGTATACTTTGGATGGCAAAAATGAATGCTGCTAAAACTTGTATACGGATCACATTCAGGGACAGTGTGAACTTTTGTTCTTGTCTATGATGACAATGCAAAGTATTCAAACTGTTTGACTTGTCTCAAAAATGATTTATTCTGTATAATCAAATCTGGAAGAAAATGCGTGGTTGTACATGCATAACAGGTGTTTGTGCATTCAACAAAGTCAAGCTTATATATATACATATCCTAAAATGCAAACGTGTATCACCCAACAGGACTAACAATGATTAATCATATTCTATTTTTCATCTATCTTCCCAGTTAATATAGTGCAGAAACTGCTTTTATCTGAAATGGAGCAGACATCCACACTGCTGCTTGCTGTAGTTATTGATGGGCCATGGTTTGATAAATTTTTCAGCTGTTTATAAGGCCCAATGCCATCTGAATTTTAATACCACTTAAACTTATCAAATGCTCCTAACGTTATGCAGGCCAAGACCTCCAGGTAGCCACGTTCAGCACAACTCCTGGAAGTGACCAGCAGCTCAAGTAAATTCCTTGATGGATCCTAGCCCTGCTGGCAGCTGGGACTGCAGCTACCTCCAGACGGAGGTGTGGTGCGGACAACATGCCAGGAAAGCTCACCAAGGCTTGAGAGCATGTTTCTGCTTGGCCTCAGCAGATACTTGGGGAGGTCTCCAATCACACTCCCCTGGCTCTTGAGCAACATACTTTGTTCTGACCACGCAACCTGCCACAAGCATCTCCCGCCCTGTGAATTCCCCAGCAAATTCCCTACAGATTTCAGAATTAAATTCTCTATTTCCTGCCTCTGCAAGCAATGTCAGAGGCCATGTAAACAACTGGCTGATCACCAGCCATGGGCCAGGGGCCATGCCCTTAAACATTGTGTAGGCAGTTTTAGTCCCTAAATATCAGAATTCTATTTTTATGCCTCAGCTGCATTACAAACAGCAGATTTTCTGATAGGGCAAACCTGATGTGATTCAGGTTACCTCATGTAATTCTACAACTCATGACTTCTCCTCTGAACCTTACCAATGCAGGGAAGTCCCTTGGGAAAGTGTTACAACATCCTTCCCATGGTTTGGGAATTTTTTCTAATGCCATTTTAGGATAGAGGTCTAGCCTGATGCAACTGTTCTTCATTCATCACTGTCCTGTGTACTGGGGAGGGCCTGGCCTCTGCAAGCCCTTTTGAGAGAAAAATGCCCCAGGGTTACAAACAAATGCCTTTTTCTGTCAGAAGTTCCTCTGCCTGATTTCTTGGAAGTCCCATGATCCCTTCCCAAAACACTGATATCTCATCCACACACTGGTATCTCATCTCTTCACTCTCCCGCTCAGCAATTCCACTCTCTAAATTCCCAGGTTTTCACACCAAATGGCATCCATTTTATAATATCAACCAGAAGTTATAAAGAACTTTGCAAGTCATTGCTACTCCCCTTTTTTCCAAAGGATTTTGAGTTACACTCCACTATAAATCTCAGTTGTAATATTTCAAAGCATTTTATCTTTCTTATTTTATAGGAACAAATTGATTATGACACATTTTCCAGTAATATAAACAAATACCAGCCAACAAAATCAAGTATGTCTTTAGCAAAAAAAAAAGAGTAGTTTTCCCTTGCGCTTCATTAGCTAACTGAATCCTATGCTCTTCATTAACTATCTGAATCCTGACCAACCCTCCAAAGAACCCAGTGGTTTGTGTAAAATGAGGTAATGATTGTGATTTGAACTCTCTTGTTACACATCTGGAGAACATCTTCTCTTCTCCTAATCTCACCCCTGCAAAAAATAAGAAAAAAATCATGTCATCTCTGTTCTCCAAGTGTTTGTTTCATCAATCATTCACATTTGTGATAAAGCTAACTAACTTTAGCAGGGTTCAAACAAACAAATGATCAACTAATTTCATTAATAACAATGAAATTACAAACTACACTTTACTCACATGACAGGATGAGGTTGTTACTAGATGACTTTGTATTTATTTAATTTTCTGGCATCAATAACGCCATGACAGGACCAGTATGGATAAATCTATGTGACCCCATTTCCTGGCACTGGAGTAAAAAGGCACCTAGGGGTGGAAAAAAGTGTGGCCTGAATGCATTCCCTTCCAAGAAATGGAGCTGGTCAGCAAATTTTTTCAAAGCACCTCTGAACAGAAAAGGTACTTCCAAAGTCAACTGGTGGGAGAGAGGTAATACTAATTTTCCTACAATATTTTGATCTTCTACTGTATCTAAGAAAACATTTAGTTTCTAAGATTTCATTCTGGTTTAGATCAATTCAAAATGAGCCTGAATCTACTTGGGTTACAGTATATCAGAGAATCACAGAATCACAGAATGGTTGAGGTTGGAAGGGACCTCTAGAGATCATCTAGTTCAACCCCCTGCTCCAGCAGGGACACTCAGAGCACGGGGCACAGGGCGGCAGCCAGGTGGCATCCAGGCGACATCCAAGCGGAGCATCCAAGGCATCCAGGCTTTCAGCAGAATACAGTTTAAGTTGCCAGCTCCACAGGAGAAAATATGGGCATGAAGATCCTGGACTATAATTCCTATTCCACAGCTCAGAGACATATATTTTAAAATAGACCAATTTCAAAACAAGTGTTGGATTTTTTTTTAAAATGTTTTAATCACTGGCTTTTTTTTTCAGTATTTGTTACTCTGTTAACATATTTTTAAAATATTTTGATTTTTTTCATAGTTCAAGGCTAGTAGCCATGTAAAGATGAAAGTTTTTCTGATTGTATCTGAAACTCTCTATTTCAATTCTAACTCAGCGTCCTCATTTCTGGGTCTAAATTTTGTCTCCCTGCCAATTGCTAGCCTGAGGATTTTGACTTTATTGGACAGTATTTTTTCCAAACACATTTTAATAATGCCATTTAATATCCTAATAGGCAAATAAAACTCCAGAAAAAAAAATAGAATGAGATAAAGTGACATAATCAGCATCACTTCCAGAAATCTTGTGCTTTGATCAGGTGTTTTCTCACAGCCAAATCACATGCTCAAAACATGCTGGTGGGCTTAGTGGGAAGGTGTTCTTGTAGGTACCTTTTTTCCTACTTTAACCATAATATCACAGGACTGGTCACTCTTGCATAGGTATTGCCCCAGGACAGCAAGAGGAGAAATGTTTAATTCCTGTAATGGTGACCTGAAGACTTGCAAGATTTATTCACAGGATTTCAGCAATTTGAAATCAAAACCTGAACTTGCAGTTTTACCTTCATTTTCCCTTCAACCTTAAAGTCAAATGCCAGTCCAGTTCTAATGTGGAACTTAATTGCACATTTATTCTCAGCCTTTCAGTTTCTTATCCCCCACTAAAATACCAACTGCAGTTTCCTAAATCTGCAGCAAAGCCACTAGTTAAAATGCATGTTAGCTGTTTGTCATTCAATCCTTCAGGGTAAGAGGATCCTACAGTATTCACCCTGGGGGTTACAAACACAGTTTTCTTTTGTCTGCCTTCAACACAGCTGCACGGCTTTGCTCAGCTCCAGCAAGGATCCATACGTGCCTACTAGTGGTTTCCTCTTTCCCCCAGCTCCCTACATGTAATAAATATATAGTTGCCTTATTGGGAGGGGAATGTTCTGTATTTCGCTGGGTAGGGAAATAAGCCTCACTTCAGCCTGAAGCATTTCTGTGAGATACAGTAACGTACCTGCAAGTCAGGCTTTTGGAGCCCTGTGGTTATCACAATAGTAGCAGATGCACATTTTAGTCCTGACTCTCCATATACCAAACTTTACTGTGTTGCTCTGTGTGCAGATGTCTGCCTGGAGATACAGAAGGCATCGCTCTGCCTGAGTCTGACCAGTCTGACCATTAGACTCCCCCGTGTCGTCACCGAGCTGACTAATAAAATCCCATACCATCTCCCATTCCACTGCCTCTGCACCTGGGGGCAGCAGGAGGCCAGGTCACAGCAGAGGTGGTGGCCAGGATGCCCTCTGGCCAGCTGTGGGACATGCTGTTGGTGCCAGAGCCCTGCTCAGCACCAGCTGTTCCAACAGACAAAAAAATGCAAAGCTTTTGAAATCCACCCAAGGGGTTCACCTCACTGCCCAAGGCTGTGCACATCCCCCTATTCTTGCTTTTGCTGTTTGTTTCTAGCCATAGAAGAAAACGTTTGCCTCAAGACCATTTTCCGGCCTTGATGGTCCCTGAGAAGCTCAGTAAGACCTCCCAGCAGAGTGGTGACATTAGCACAGAGTGGCTATGCGACCAGCCCGCTCTGCACTTTCTTCAGCATTGAGCACCCTCCTGGTGAGGGCTGGGGAAGGACAAGTTTACACTTTCCTCCTCAACACATCCATGTGGTAGAAAAAAAGGACTTTTCCGTTAGATCTCACTTCAACTTCTTTGAAAGGCAGGAACTGTGGCAATGAGTTGATTTCAAGGTGAAAGAGGTGCCTAAGAAATTTTGAAAACCTCTTTAAGCGAACAGCAGTAGATATGTGGCCCAAGATCACCAGGCCACCAAGCCAGAAGACTTCCTTTAGTACAATTCTGAACCTCGTCTATCAAAAGTTCTTTCCAGCATGGCACACAAATGAGAGCAATCCACTATCAAGAGGAAACCGTGGAAAATGCTCTGTCCTACAGCAGCAGCCAACCCCTTCCTTTCATTTTATATTAAAAAATGTATTCTTTTAGCTGGAGAAAATGGTTAGAAATGAGTGTGGTATTAGAAATGAGTGTGTTATTAGAAATGAGTAATAAATTGTGTGCATTGTCCAAAAGTGAAGCTCACAGTTTCCTTGGAAACTGAACAGTTTTGTGTGTTTATGTATTGTACAGAGACTGCCTGAGTTCTGTGTATGTACGTATGGGTGCAGGCACAGAGGTCAGGCTCTCGTGGCTGAAGGTTTCAGTATATACCACATGCTAGGTAAAGCAGAGCTCAAAGGATTTCTCTGACTGAGCAGTTCAGAGAGCATAATGGGGAGAAATATTTTCTCAACAACTCATACTAAGAGTAGTTAAAGGAAAGGAATATGATTTAAAGTCTCACTCAGGCAACTTTTAACTTTGTCTTTTATTTTATTGAAAAACTCTGTTTGTCTAGTTCTGGTAATTTTGTGAGCCTACTTCTGCCAGAACAGCAGAGAAATAAAATCTGGATACAAACAAAAACTGAGAATTGGTAGTTACAGCATGACTGTGTATTAGGCTACGTACTGCATGTAAGACAAAAGGTTATACTCATTAACACCATATCAAGGAAAGTGGAAAACATAAAATCATCGAAGTCAGTAGTAGAACCCCCAAGGCTCCCAGAAATTACATCCTGCCACCCTTTAGCTTCATAAGGCCTTTAGACTTGCAACATTTTATTTATAAATCTCCTTCACTTCCAGTTACCAGAGAAGATAGATCTAGTCTATGGATTAATCATTTGCTCTGAACTATTACTCCCTTTAAGGTCGTAACACCTAAAAGGTTGTCATCAACACTTGTCACCAAATATTCACTACACTCAGAGCTAGAAACACATTCAGCTTTAATAAGGGCCAGCAGCAGTCTGGGAACATTTCTCTTGGCATAAGAGCACTTTACTCTCGCAGCTGTGCAACCCAAAGTGTCAAATATTTTTTCCAAGCACAGTCTTAAAATAGGAAAAAATAGATTTTTTTTTCCATTTCCATTTTGGTGCATCACTTCACTACTCAGTGTTTTATCCCTGTCTTGGGAAGACTGTGTGTTGGAGAGTTTAGAAAATTATGATTTAAAGCCTGAGAGGCACAGAGGTTGTGACTGGGTTTAAAGAGAAAAAAAAAGACCAAAGAGAAAGACCAAGAGAAAAAGAAAGACCAAAACAAAATTTATCTCATTTATGTTCTCCTTTCTACTAAGATCTGATGTCCCAATCCATAACACTTGAGTTCTGCCTAAGTTTGTCTGTTTAGCAGTTTGTCACTTAAAGAGATGCCTATTCGCCTCAGTCACAGAGTCTGGGTGCAAATGCCTTGGGGGCTAAATTAGTAAGAATTCCCTCTGATCCAGTCCAAGCATAACCGACACTTTTTTAGATGTCATGGAGGAGAGGAAGGGCTCCAGCTTCCAGCTGCAAAACTGCAGAACAGATGTTTCAGCTGTAGTGGGAACACAGGTGTGAGGACTTAAAATGAAAAATAAAAATAATAAAGTTTAAAGGGAACATTTGCCCAAGGAAATAGGGGGCTGGTAGACAACAGATTTCTGACCTTCTGGAAAACTCCTGCAAGTAACAGTATGTATATCAGGGCTTTAAGATCAGTTAGTACGTTTTTACAACCAATTTTTACAGCCATTTTGAGGGAGGAAGATATTTTTGCTAGTTTATGTATAGAGAAGTTAACTGTGAAAGGCTATGTGATTTAATGAAGGCCAGGAGCAGAGGCAGAGCTCTGGCATCAACATGCAGCTTCGCCTGCTTCATGCAGTTGCAGTTCTCCTCTTTGAGGCCACATGTCACTTGAACGGCCTGTTGAGAGCCGAGACCTGGTGACAGCTCTAATGCCATAAGAGCAGCCTGAACCAAATTGTCCTCTTCCCTGCCACAGGCCCTTAAGTATCTAAAGCCTGTGAAGCTATATAGCTTAAAAAAAAAGAAAAAAATAAAGAAAAAAAAGCAAAGCGACACCACAGCTGTGCGGAACTGTAACTTTTTTTTAATGAAAATATCAATGGCTTTCAGCTGGGTTTCTTTTCTAGGGCTGTCCTCTCATGAGAGTTAGCTAGCAACTTGCTTGAAAATTAAAGTGAAGAGTCTTCCTAGGTTCCTCTAATTAGAGGGAAGAGGATTGTTGTTGTTCCGGCCCTAGAGGCAGGCGGCAGCCAACTGACAGCAGCAGAGGCTCAGGCTTCCCTTTGCCTTCCTTGAGCATGTGACAATGACCCGAACTCGAAAAGAATGTGAAAAATCAGAAATTCATGCAAAGAGCATTTTAGCCAGAGAAAACAAATCAGTATCTTTAAAAAAAAGTGTTTTTTTCCCTTTTTCTTTCTCCTACAAAAGAATTCAGGAGTCTTACTGAGATGAATAACAAGATTTTTGTCTCATCTGTATGTTTTGTGTCATCAGTATTGAATTTCATGATATAAACCTTTACATCTTTTCTTCTGGTGGTTGACTCCATATGAGTATTAAGATGTTTAGCACACCCTGACTGCAATCTTGGCATTACAGGTGACACAGAAATGTCAATTTTAATGTAGTAATGCATATACAATAAAAATTCAAAGCTCATTTATGGAGGAAATTTTAGAAGTCTTTCCTGAGGAAAAGCTAAGGAATTTTTCCTTTGAAATTATAGGGTTAATGTGTGTAATACTGGCTTGAAAATCAATCTCTATTTTTTATATATATATAATGTACTTATATACTTATAATACTTCTACATATACATATACTTATATGCATATATATAATACATATATTTATACATAATATTTATTACATATATGTGTACAGTCACATATACAAGTTTATTTCTAGCATTCAGGGCGCCACATTACAGCATTTACATTTTCAAGGCTGATATAATCCAATGAATGCTGTGCCACCTGAACAGTATCACTGATGTGGTTCCCAAGGGTAAACGCAGGAGGGGAAAACAAAAATTCAGAGTTATCTTCTAAGTTTCAAGGTGAGTTTATTTATTTATTATTTTATAAATACTCTGAAATTTACCATAAAAGAAGAAAACAGAGGGGGACCTGATAATGTAGGCTAACGTTTTAGATATTTCTCTGTTGTCAGACCTTGCTGAGAACGATGGTCAAAATCAAGTTATGGATAGAGTCAGGTAGTCTTTTTGTTAAAGAGCTGCAGGTCTGGAGTCTCTTTAGTAGATTATTGACCATCACCAAGTTTCACCAAGTTGGCACTATTTTATAGGAAAACTGGCTCAACACTTGATCTCAGACATCTAACCCTGGGTATCCTGCAGGTGCTAGGTACTACTGTAAGATGAATAACAAAGATCCTATTGATTTAATTGACTCCATTCTTTCATTCACAGAGTATTTTTCCCCATCTGTTTAAATGTATTATTCATATGCATAAAACATTTTGTCAACAAACACAATAACCAAAAAGACAATGAAGAAGAATGCCTACAGCGTGAGATAATGTGGCTCGGAGACTTGCTTACTACCACATGCTTACCTGAATGCTGCTGAGACCATCTGTTTCAACGGTGTCATTTCTTTTCTTGTAATTTGATTTACTTTTATCAGCTTCTCTAGAACAGCTGATGAGTTTTCTTCCTCTGTGTTCTGTTTCTTCTTGCTCTCTCTCTCATTTTCTTCTGGCTGATGGTCCTCTCATGAGAGATGAAAGCAGGTCCACTCAGCAAGTGTTATCATCCCAGTTCTTCAGGCTTCTCCTGGGCTGCACGCAGCATGATGCTGGGCAGATGCTGTTGGCTGCACACCATCAGTCCTGAACGGAAAGCCCCAAGCCATACATATCTTTGTGGCTATTCTTCTGATGGACCAGCAGATACTATCTCCAGACACTTTGTCGACTTGATGTGCCTGACTATCATAACCTCTGTTAAGGGTTGTACTAGTCTTGGAGATGTTTCCTCTCCCTCCCCTTTTGAGCAGTAAGGCCAAGGGATACTCATTCGAGTATCCTTCACTTCAGCCAAGAATTTACAAGGGGCCTTGATTTTCCTGAGTTTGGCTTACCCCTAGGGAATAAAATACCACATGTGAAGACTGAGAATTAATTTTCAAAGGTCCCTAGAGCCATGATGCACAGCAGATTTGGGGCACTTTTTATTGTTCTTCCGGGGCTTCTGTGCTATCCTCAATAAAGGGTGAAAGATGTGAATTGCAGGTGAGATACATGCATGCAGACTCAGCATGCTCTGATAGTAAATTCCCAAATATGACACTGGTCTCATTCCAGAAGGTCTCATTGCACAAATTTTGTAGGAATGGGAGAGTTTCATATAATGCTAGTAAGATAAAGCAATGAAATGCCAAGGTATGCCTTGCTCAAATCATTTCTGTTTTAACATTTGGAGGCTAAAGCTGCCAGGATTTATTGAGGTTTTGTGTAAATGTACTTTCTTCTTTTTTTGTCTTTTTTGTTTGTTTGTTTTTGTTTTTGTTGTTTGTTTTTGTTCTTTTGTTTGTTTGTTTCTGGTGAGTACAAAGAGTTAGGTGGCCCAGGAAGGTGGAAATCACAAACCTTTCCGTGATTTAAACCGAGGGAGCATCTTACAATAAAGTTTACAGCTTAATGAGCTTGCAATCTAGCATGCACTCATATCAGTAAGTCCCTCAGTTTAGAGTTTGAGTCTTAACCAGTGTCTCAGAGTTATGCAAACAAACAGACTGTATTTGTAAATATGGTTTATAGCTCAATGTACAGAGTGATTACTATTTTGCATAGATGACCAGATGCATTCACACGGGAGCATCCCATTCTGGACAACTCACTTGCACACAGTGGAAATTGACAGGTTGAATTCTCATCTCATGTTGGTTTCCACAGATTTTGCAACTTCAAATTTACATCAGTGACAGCAGAGTCAAGCTCCAGGTCTGATGTTTTCTTTCTAATATCTTAAAGGGATTTGCATTAAGGTGCTGGTAATATGAGCAGGCCGTGAACTAATACCTCCCTGCCTTGGGCTGAGCAAATTAAAGATCTGTGCAGGTCCCATTTTGGTGCCTACAGGGAAATGCTGCCTAGACCACCAAATTGGCCTTATTCTGTAACCTACCGTAAAACAAGATGAGCACGTAATGACCATGGGAAGGGATATACAGCTTCCACTCTTGGGTCGACTTTATTTAAAGAAGTAAAAGGTTGCTTGTCAAAAGCCAGAAGAGGATATCTATTTTTTAACTGATACATTACAGAATCAAGAGACTTCACTGGTGAATAAATGGACCTAAAGCCTGAACTCTTTAAAATACATTGAAATAATGCCTGGGAAGAAATTCTTATTAGCTACTGGCAGAATTTGTTTTAACTATAGCAAAGGAGCAAACAGGATAAAGGCAAAACCTTCTTCCTTTCTGAGATCTTAGGCTAACATCAAACAAAAAGCTACTTTGAGGTAAAGCTGCTGGGAAAATTTGCTTTACCTGGGTACTTAGAAAAACTCTTATTGTCTGCAACAAAATGAACATCAGAAAACCAGAGCAGCAAACATTTCTCTGAAGAGTTTACCCTATTTGCAATCCAAGAAATCCACCAATAAAACTGATGTGCTGCCTAAGGACTTCTGCCATCATTAACATATTGGTAATAAAAGCAGCAGTAAAGAGATCCAAACAGATGTACACCCTGGATAATATAAACTGAAGTGCCAAAAATGGAACTGCAAAGGCACTGCATTGGTTATGTACGGTTTCTTTCATTATTGCTTTATGTTTTGTAAAATACATCATTTATTTAAACTGGTCACACAGAAAGACAGAGTTGCAGTAGCATAGGACTGTGACACCTTTGAAAAGGCATTTTTGAATCTCTGCCTTAAAATACATTCAGTGCAATGTTTTACCGAACTTTAGAAAAACCTCAGGGACATTCCTCCTGAGTTCAGGCTCTCTAAGGTGACCAGGAAAAGGGAATGGAAACAACTTCCTCTCAGCAGAAGCTCAAATAAAAAGAAGGCTGGGCAGCTAA
>JAVCKT010072780.1:0-15325 GCA_032273925.1 Rhynchotus rufescens
ACATGAAAAGATCTTTACAGGACGGGAAATGGGTTCATTCGTCCATTCTCTTTGATAAAAAAACAAAAATGATCAACTCAAAAAAAAAAAAAAACAGTAACATCTGGTCACCTGATAGGTGATCAAATGATTACATGAAGACAAACAGGAAGACAAATATACCTGAATATACCTGATTATCCAAACAGTGATAGATAGCTAAAGAGCTTACGGCAATGGTCGGCCAGCATCATCATTCCAGCAAGAGTAAAGTTTCATTTGCCAATCAAATGAAAACAAAGACCTAAAAACTAGTATAATTGCTGGCAACTGCAGAACAAAGAACCACTAAGGCCAGGTTGGTACCAAAATGGTACCTGATAAGGTTGTCTCTGTTCAGGCCTTCCCTGAATCTCTGCTTGGAGAAAACTAAAAAAAAAAGAATCTTGGGCTGATGACAGCTTATCATGATAGGAAAACAGTATCAGGCACCTGAACACATGCATTTCCATGCCAGTAAAAAAAAAAATCCTAAATATGAAAAGACCTGCAATCTTGACAAGTCAGAGAACATGTTTACTGAAAGCATAGCCTTGCAGTAATGAAATGATATTACAGAAACCTTAAAATAACAAAGGACATAATTAAAATTATACCTATTTAATAAAAATGCCCTTTGAGTGATTTGGTATATAAATAGTTTCTGCCTTTTTCTCCGAGGTTTAATCAGAATTTCGCATTCATAATTTAAGATGAAGTTTCTTGTCATTATTTTATTGATCAGTTTTAATCTGAATTAGTTCCCCAAAACAGTTCACAGAACTGCAGCACTGCTTGAGCTCAAAGGCACAGCATAACGGAAGAATACACGACCACTTGTAAAAGCAAGGGAGGAATTTCTTCTTTCCAACTTAAGCAGTGCCAGCTTAAAGTCTTTATGAAACTGCATCCTAAGATTCTTCAACTGGCATTTCCGAAGTATATCAGTATTAAAACTTTTCTTACCTCAGCTACTTCTATTATAGCCTTCTGAAGACAACTTACGCAGTTAACATCTTCCAGTGTAAAACAAGCTCTTAAAGTCTTCTTTCTAGAGCCAAAGTGAATCTTACTGTGTAATCATCATAAAACCAAATACGAATCATGAAATAGAGGAAAGGAACTCAGTAGTGGCTTGTATGTCTTAGAACATTTGTTTGTTTGTTTGTTTTGTAGGGTCTGCTGTAAGTTGTTCTGTAAAAAGGGCCAAAACAATTGTCTGGGTTTGAATGACTTAGCATATGCACACCCACAAAAAAAATGTCCAGCTATACTCTATTCTCTAGAATAAAGATCTATAAAAATAGAGTAATAAAATTACTCTATTTGTAATACCAGCTATACTCTATTCTCTCCAGTCTCTTAAAGGATATTCTGTAAACAACTGGCTGTGCCTCTCCCATCACACCATACTTATGGACCCTTTGCAGACTAAAAAATAGCTAGTTATTCAGAACATGCAAAAGCTCCCTTTTTTTTAACCTTTCTGAAATAAACTTCCCAAGTTTTCAGCAATATGACAACCCAGGCCATACACATGAAATTACTGGTGTCTCCAACTTTGAATTGAAGAAATAATTTCCTCGTGGAAAAGCTGTGAACTCTTTCCTTACCTAAGCTTTTAAGCCATGCATACTGCCACGTTTACATAAAGAGCTTCCACAGTCCAAGTCGGATCCAGCGAGCATTTGCAACCTTTCATACCCGTGACATCTGGTAGAGTTTTCTATGATGGAAATAGGAGTCCTGTTCACGTCGTTCTTTTGTGAATGTCTTGCTCACTGACTTACATGTTTAATGACATAGATACAGATTCATTTCAATTAAGATCAGCACCCCTCTTGTCAAAATGTTCTGTCCACTACTTTTTCATTTTCTCGTGTTTCTCAAGTGAAAATACAACTATTTCTTTCCCATACACAAATACTGTGTAATATTCTTACCTGTAAACATTGAGTGAAAAACTGTCTAACTGCTCAGAGCTATAGAACACAATTTAATAATGATTTAATCATTTTTTTCACAGATTGGGCAAAAGCCAGCCTCAGCATATACAGTCTCATTTCTGTCCACCTCAGTGGACATTCAATATACTTTACATTGCACAGTGCCTTCATCTATGTAATGTTAAGGGCCTTCCGCTAGCAATTCTATAATTTGGCTTTCACATTTACATTCCACACAAACACCTGTGGCAGAGTTTTTCCAAAATTATTGTGGCTACTCTTGTTCCCATACCACTGTTTTTGTGCTGCCTTACTTATGTCTTGCATGTGCAAATGTCACTCTCTGTGGTGGGGAGACTCTTCTCAGAAGTGCCAAGTAGCAGGACAAAAGGCAATGAGCACAAAGTCAAATACAGAAAATTCCATCTGATCATAAGAAAACATTTTTTTCCACTGTGAAGGGCAGTTGAACACTGGAACAGATTGTCCAGAGAGGTTGTAGAATTTCTAACATCAGAGATATTAAAAATCTGACTGGATGCTGTCCTGCGTAACCTGGTGTAACTCCTGCTTGAACAGGAATGTTGGGCCAGATGATTTCCAGACGTCCTTTCCAACACAAATCATTACTCTAATAATTCTGTTCAAGCAGGATTTCTTCAAAAATGAATTGATTTGAGTGTGAGAATGATCTATTCTACCTCCTGCCTGTTTTTTAACCCTTGTTCGCAGTTTTTAGGAAACAAGGAAAACAAGATTTATTGAATAATGAGGTAATTTAAGCAGCCAGTAAGCATTACCCAGTAACGTGCATGCACAGAAATAGCAATCAATCACTATTCAACACCTGCTCTTGACCAAAATGCTTGCCAATCAGCAGTATCAGCAGAATAAGTAACTTCTACTGTTAAAGTCCATGTATGCCATCAACTACAGATTTCACAAATAAATCATAAACAAATCTTTGTGCATGTAAAGCTCAACATGGTTTGTGCAACAATCTGTGTCTGTTTACACCAAAAGATCTACCTATATCCAATACTGTCTTTTAACTCAAAAAAGACTGTGAAAACAGAGGGCTTGATGGACTTAACATTTGAATGGGCTGAAGAAAATTCTTGTAAGTTGCATCCAAAAAGCAGTGTTATATTTGCATTAAGTTTTCTGGGCCTAGATTGGTTACTTTTTGCTTGTAGAATGAACTAAGCATGTTTTGTTCACCACTATAGAAAAGGAAGAATGTAGGAGAAAGGAGTTCTTCTACAGTACTGAAACACTGCTGGTTGTACTGTTAGTTATTTAGTACTCTTCATTTTGCAATTATATAAAGTCTGATGGAAAGTGAAATCCTGGATCTTCATTTGGAATGAGCATTGATGGTATTAGGTGAGCAGAAATACTACAACTAGACCAAAAATCATACTCCAATTATCTTATATGTAGTTACTTCTAGAAACATTCAGGCTCAACCCCAAATTTACCATGAGAGAGAAATAATTACAGTTGGCATATTGAAGGATTCCAAAACGTCCCAAATGTTCCAAACATTCCAAAACATTCCAAAACGTCCAAAATGTTAACAGTCTGTAGAACAGACCTGCCAGCCCTGATAAAAAACTTCTGGGAAAGGTTTTTAATATGATATTAACATTGGTCTGTTTATAGTGTTATATACTACACAGGCTCATTCAGACAAATCTGACTACTGCTGACTAGACTCCAGCACAGCTGCTCAAAATTCCACACTTCTGTTTTTAAACTTTTCAAGTTGTCACAGAGATAATTCACTGAATAAGCCATAGCATGAAGGCATCCACCAGGATTTCTGATCTCGTCATCCTATGAACTGAGTCGCAGAACAGATTGAATTTGTTCTCAAATGCTCTTGATGGTTACTATGATCTCAAGATTCAATGTCAGAATCAACTATTTCCCTAAAAAAGCCAATGTGGATGGATAGATGGAGAAACGTTCACCTTCTGAGGCCAAGCCCTGCTTCCCTATCTGTCAAACCAGATTTTGTTTAAACAAGGAACACTTAGCACCAAGGTTACCTAAATCAAACTACTACAAATCCCATTCATAGAAACATAGAATCCTTAAGGTTGGAAGGAACCTTTAGAGATCATCTAAGTCCAACCTCCTTGCACATCTAGAGCATGTGGCACAGGGCTGCATCCAAGCAGATTTTGAAGATCTCCAGTGAAGGAGACTCCACAACCTCCCTGGGCAGCCTGTTCCAGTGCTCTGTCACCCTCACACTGAAGAAATGCTTCCTTAAGTTCCTATGGAACTTCTGATGCTTCAGTTTGAAGCCATTTCCTCTAGTCCTATCGCTGGCCACCACTGAAAAGAGGCCGGACCCCTCCTCCTCACTGCCTCCCTTGAGGTATTTATACACGCTGATCAGGTCCCCCCTCAGCTTTCTCTTCTCCAGGCTGAACAGACCCAGCTCTCTCAGCCTTTCCTCATAGGGCAGATGTTCCAGGCACCTGATCATCCTCATAGCCCTGTGCTGGACTCTCTCCAGCAGCTCCACATCTTCTTGTACTGGGGAACCCAGCACAGGACACAGTGCTCCAAATGTGGCTTCACCAGGGGGGACACAGTAGAGGGGGACAATCACCTTTCTCGACCTGCTGGAGATGCTCTTCTTAATGCATCCCAGGATCCCATTGGCCTTCTTGGTCATGAGGGCACCCTGCTACCTCATGGTCAACTTGACATCCATCATGAAACTCAGGTCCCTCTCTACAGAGCTACTCTCTAGAAGGTCAGTCTCCAGCCAGTTCTGGTGCCTGGGGTTATTCCTGCGCAAGTGCAGGAGCTTGCACTTGCCCTTGTTGAACTTCATGAGGTTTCTCACTGCCCAGTTGTCCAATATTTCTGGGTCCCTCTGAATGGCAGTGCAGCCCTCTGAGGTATCAGCTACTCCTCCCGGTTTTGTATCATCAGCAAACTTGCTGACAGGGCACTCTGTCCCTTCATCCAGGTCATTGATGAATAAATTGAACAGGACTGGACCGAGGACTGACTCCTGGGGGACATCGCTAACTGCAGACCTCCAACTAGATGCTTCGCTGCTGATTATGATCCTCTGAGCTCTGCCATGCAGTCAGTTCTCAATCCACCTCACCATCCGCTCATCTATCCCACATCTCTGGACCTTGCCCAGGAGGATGTTGTGAGGGACGGTGTCAAAAGACTTGCTGAAGTCCAGAGAGATGAACATCCACTGCTCTCCCTTCATCTATTCAGCTAGTCATTCCATCATAGAAAGCTTTCAGATTAGTCAAACATGATTTCCCTTTGGTGAATCCATGCAGACTACTCCTGAACATATTCTCGCCCTCCACGTGCTTGGGAACAAGAGCCAGGATGAGCTATTCCATCACACATAAAGCTGTTACGGTTCGTTTTAGAATTGCCATCATAAATAACAAGCCTTTTTTTGCTATTTATGACTCGAATTTGTTTGTGACTTCTCTCTAGCCTATTTTTTAAAACTTTAACTAGTTCGATATATGTCACTTCAGTGATGAGCTTGAATTTATGCTTTGGCCAAATTCTTCACGTGCTTACTTCTTGCTTTTTGTCTTTTTTTCATCATCCTGAGATATGTTATTCTTCAAGCAGGAAAAAACTGAGCACAGACTAAGGCCTGGCTGCAGCTCAAGTGTCAACCTTTCAATCAGTATGAGTGCAATCAGTTCAGACCATCTGGCCTGAAACAATATTTGTTCAGAATTAACTAATCATTACAGATAGGATAAGACCACCTATGGGGAATGTCCTTTTAGATTCTGGGTTTGAATAAATTAAAAAATAGTGCATGAGATCACTCCCCCTGCATTATTTAAAATATCAGCAGGATAACAGGCAGCTAACTGAATAGCTCAGATGCATTGGCAAGGGTACTTACTAGTCTTTTTCAGCTAGGATTCTATAAATGTCTGATATCTATGGATGTTATCATAAGTGCAAGCGGTCACACCACCTACAGAAAAGTTAACATGCCTCTTCCTGGTAAGAAAGTTTTTAGAGTGGGTTACAATGTAGATGAACTAAAGGTTTTCAGGTTAACCTGTTTATTTCATGTGCCTGCCTCTATCTTTTATTTTTATTCATTGGTTTTCATGAAGCTGCAGTAATATCTAATGCTATGGAAAGCAAAGAAATATGCCATTCTACAGCAGTTGTTTCTCAGAAAAAAACTGTGCTACACTCATCTTTTCCATTAACCTGGTCGCAGGTCTCATGATGCTTCATTGCAATCTTACTGAATTGAAAGACTTTCTTGTATTTAACAGACCCTCTTTAGAGTTCATCTGTTAAACTGTTCTGCACCTCCGTCTTTCAGAGCAAACCTTTCAGAGCAACCTTTCAGAGCAAACAAAATTGCTGAATCACTGAATCCATCCTCTAATCTATTCTGAGTTTTGCAAATGCAGGCCAAACTTTTCCTCCTGATAAAGACAACAGGAAAAATTCTTCCATGCAATGTTTCCTGTAGGTTGCACTCAGATTTAGGTTCCTCCATTCGTATATGCTAAGTAGCTGTAGCTCTCCTTTCTGAAAGCAAAAGCTGACCATGTTTACCACACACTGTGTAGATACAGCACAGTCAGAAGCCTCTGCCAGTGAGTGATCCTCCTTAGTTAGACTGAACTGTTTTGTGTTCATTTGACTTGAATGGAAAAAAAAAATCCTTGATAGAGAAAATGAAGAGAAATTCACCTCGAGTTGAGGAATAATCACTGGACAGAAACTAAAGAAGCTATCTACTAAAAGTCAATCTGAAAGACCAATTTCAGATGCTTCAGAATGCCAATGTAATGGGAAGCGGACATTTTTTGAGAAAAGTTCACAAAGAAAACTCATTACTATATGGATTAACACAACTGGTTATCAAGACAGACATGATCCAGGAAAGCTTCACTAAACTCTGGTGGTTTTTTTCATTAACTCAGAGAACATAACCCCAAAAAATATTAAATGCAAAATAATCATAATTAACAAATCACAAATCTAGGTCCATCTCTTAGTGAAGATCATCCCCAGCGTGAAAACAAGCCTGGGATTTTCTAGTCTGAAACAACTGGGTAGGTTGATAAACACACTCCTTTTCCACTTGCATGGAAAAATAAAACTTTCACTTAAACATTCCTATAAAGAGTCAATAAAGCTTGAGAGCTTGACAACGTTTTGTGACTTCACTCTGTCAAAAGCCTTTCCATTATCCCTTTACAGCTAATAACCTGAAAAGCAATGGATATTGCCTAGTTATATGGAGGTAGAATTGTACAGATTAGACAGAAGAAATTATTTCTACAGTCTTATCAACTATTAAAGCCAGAATAAGAATGTGTGCCTGTTTGTGATGCTATTATTCACAGCTCTGTTATCAGAAAAAAAGTTTGCAAACTTATCATGAAATGTTAATAACATGATAAAGTAAAATTTAGCTGTTGTATCTGCTTCATACATTGAGAGAAAGCGTATTGCTTAGCAACAACATAATCAATCATTCTGTTTGGATCTAGTTCTAATTTGCAGTATGACATAGTGGATTTGTCTCTGGCTAATATGTGTAATACCTTACAGGATTCCTGTGGCTGAATTTGTAGCTATTTGTAAATCTGTTAGGTATCCTCAGGAGGATGCAATTAGTGTTATTATCAATTATAACTTATTATCATGGTGCAGAAATAGCATTGTATAATTGTTTGACAGAAGCTGTTTTCTAGTTTTAGCTCAGAGGACAATATTTACTGCCTAAATAAAATTCCAGACCCTTCATACAAAACACAAACCAACTACTGCTTCAAAAATGACTATTACAGGATATGCTGTTTTCCTGTTAAATTGCAATTCATGATTTCTATTTTAAATAAAGTAATTCAGGAAGTTAACATTAAATAAAGCTAGCAAAATGAAATTTGTAAGAGGTAGATGATCTACTTCAAAGCAGATTCTCTCTTTACTGGTGAATTATTTAAATACAGAATAATTCAGTTCATGCAGTCTAAAGAAATTTAGTGAATTTGAGTCCTTAATACCCAAGATGAGAGATACTATGGACTCACTGAAGAGCTATTCTGTTGGAGCTATAAGTAATAATCATGGAGACAGCCCATAAGAAAAGTGGTGAACTGAAGGATGCTTCTTGAGAGCAGAGTGAAATGATGTTAAGTGAAAACTCTTTTAAATTATTCTAATTTAAGAGGAATGTATAGACTGAACTGCATGTACACCACTGTATTCCAGTGTTAGAAGTCAAAAAGCATTTGACAGTCACACAAAAAAAAAAAAAAAAAAAAAGAACAACCAGTGCTCTTGCCATGGGAATGTTCCTGCATCCAGATAGAGACTCTATGCCTATGACGCTTGCCTATGGAGGCCCCATAGGCAAGCAGTCCCAATTGGGAACACTAGTACAGAGACAGAGTCTAAATGAGAGCAGCTTGAAAGAGACCTTATCCAGTAAAGTTAATTGGTTTATTATATATATATTATATTTTGCTACTGCTGCTGTTTTTGCTCTTTATAGTCCAGGTTGCAGAGCCAACAAGGTCTGTCCTCGATTTTGAGGCTTGATGGTATGATAAACTAGCTCTCAAAACTGCCTATCTGCTTATTTTGTTGCCTAATGGAGCATTAAATCCTCATATGTCCTTAACTCAAGAGTCTGGATTTTTCAGCCATCCTTCAATGATATGTCTTCTCTAAGCAGTCCTATTTTTTATTACAACCTATTAGTCAAAACCTGTGCTCACTTGCAGTACTCTTGGTAGTCTGCAGTACACTTCTGTAATAATATAATCTTTTTTCTTGTTATTCCTGAAATTCTCAATATTTTTTCAGTAAAATCAGCCTTTAAGTGTGTATTTTTTTTAACAATATCCACATAAAAGATTTGTACTATATTTGAATTACTAGCTGACCCTACCAGTCTACACATCTAGGCTAGATCCAGGCTGAATGCTGCTGCATCAACTGAATCTACTCTAACAAAATAACAGGCATAAATAATACATGACTGTTTTCCTCATCTTCTAACTGAATGACTGTGCCAGCGATCTTTTACCTCCTAAAGAGCCACCTACACACGTTCAGAAGTGATTCCTGCATGCTGTCTAGCAACCAATTTCAATATTTATTCAGAACTAGGAATTTGATCATGCTAGAGTTTGAGGGAAAACTTTGACATAGGGATTATTATGGAAAGTATAGTCCTGTATTTCAGAAATATAAGAGATTTCTCACAAAGTACAACAATAATACACGTTGTTCCGAGCTTAATAATCACTCCAGAATGTGATTAGATGACTAATGAGAAAATTGAAACAAACCCCACAAAGCTTCATTCACAAAGAAAATAGATTATGCTGCACTAGAAGGAAAAGAAAAAAAAAGAAAAAAAAAAAGCAGTAATTATAAACTTGCATGATTTTATTATAACAAAAATGTTTTAAAACTTTTTTTTTTTGTAGACCATGCATTAAAAAAGAACACACTGCACATAATTCTCCAATCAGTATTGCTATTATCAGAACATTACAGAATATGATACACTAAAATTAAAGTTTCAAATTTTTGGCTGCTTATATCAATTGTCAGTAGAAAAGTTTATTTTGGAGCTCACGATGCAGTGAAGGAGAGAACTGATTCAAATTTGAGTTTGGAAGCAAGATGAAGAGATTTGTGCAGAAGAGTAAATAACATAGTAATGAATAAGGCTGAGAAGAATATCAGGAAAAAATGAATAGAAAGTTATAAAACAGTGAGGAAAATATAGGTATGTAGGAGGTGCAGAAGAAAAATACTACTTTAGAGTGGTGCTGAAGGCAAGTCAAGAGTCTTTGTCGAGATTCTCCTCTTTGAAGAGATTTCCTCTGATGACAGGAAGTATCCAAGAAGGGAAGAGAGTTTTTAAAGAGCTATATAGATACAAAGAATGCTAAGCAAAATTTATTCTGATAAAACAAGTGAGATGAGCAGAATCCTGTATTTATGGTATTTTTCTTAAGTATACATTTATGAAAAGAATCCTCTTGAAATCAGAAGATCACGATGAAAGATGATGAAGGTAGAATTAAACAGTTGCCAATGTATCTGCAAACTGGGACCTGTGAAACGCACTGAGGGTAAAATGTTCTCAAATCTCACATGCCTCAAGGAGAGATTTTAATATGTGTTTTTCACAGAAGAGTGAGAGATGTCTAGCTAAAGTCTAAGATGAGAATGTGATAGCCTGCCAATGACAGAGTGGTTTACTGCTGGACCTGTTGCCCAGCACATCCCTCAGCTTGGATCCCCCGGGCTTCTCATTCCCAATGGAATAATTTCACTCTTTGGGTGGTAAAAGAAGACATGCAGCACTGATTTGCTATAACAGCCTTTAGAAATCACTCTTTAGGAATCATGCCAGTATAGTCTGAGGCTATGTGACAAGAACATAAAAGATCTGCCTAGGTAATATCTGTAGGACCTCACTCTGCTTCTTTTGGCATGGGAGCTCCCTGAGACTTTGGAGACTGGAAATGCTCTATACTGATTTAGTTTAGTAGCATTTGCTTCTGTGCATTTCATCTGCATTAACCCAAACAGGCTGCTCACATCATTCCTAGAAGAGTTTCAGCCTTGATTTTTACTACGTCTTATAAAAAAGCTTCAGTCAGCATAACTGAAGAAGTTTTGTTTCCATACCCTTACAGATTGCTTTTAGCAACAAGTGACATTCAGCTGACAAGAACCCTTGATACACTGGACATAGTTAGTCAAGTGGGCACTGTTATTCAGATAGAAAAAGAAGAGAAACTACTCCAGGCTTGATCTTCTCTTTCCTTTGCTTTGCAGAACACTTAATGGGTGCAGGAAGTCCTAGTGGTTGCAGTAGCAGGGAGATATGGCTTGTACACTGGAGCTGGAGAATGTGTTTGTGTCTAAGGCTTTTATGTCTGAGCTTCTGTTGTTCTGCATTATATTTTTCTTGCTTCTGCAAAGCAGGTTTAAAATGCAGGTTTTTCCTTATAGCTGTCTTGTATTTCCCAGGACAGACATCTGCCCACACAATTTACAACACACTACATCATGCAAAGGTACGTGAAAAAATTGCCTTACTATCAAGTGACAGTGATTTGTTTTCAAATGCCTTCATGGAGCATAATTACAGACCCTTACTGAAGCCATTCAGTTCAGTTCACCACTCTTTCCAAACATAACCTTTCCTTTTAAACAGCAAAGCATTGTTCTGTGACAGCTTTGCTATGGTTGATGTTCTATGAAATGAGCATGCTAGAAGTGCTATGGAGATGGCCAATTCACACTCTAGGATCTGTTTTGGTTTCTTCAATTTTAACTGAGTATATAAGTTTCAAGCTAGTGGCCAAACAGGCTGATGAGCTGTTGAATCTGTATTCATATTGGTTCTATCCAATTTAATTTCTTTTTCTGGTTTTAGAATCTGTATCTGAAATCGTGTATGGTTTCATCTGTGTTTTCCTGTATATAGATCTGAAACTCATTTTTACACAAGAAAAAAATCAAAGGCTGACTTCAAATATCCAAATACCTAAAAGCTTTTTGTGTTGTTGTTTTGACATTTTCTTGCAAGGCATAATAAATTGCTGATGACAAATGAATTTTTATGAACACATTAGACATGAACTTATGCCACACATGACTATAGATAATCCTAAAACAATAGGTAAATAAGGCATAAGCCGTTGTCTGTTTAGATCAGTTATATCAAATCTCCATCATATAAATGAGTATAGTAAAAACAGTTTTCATTATTTTTGACCATAGAAAGGTGTAGAGGAGGACACAGTCATAAGTTAAAGTAATAATCTATTTATTCAAAGAGAAAAAGGTAGAGATAAATACAAAACACTGAAAGACTAGCTTTTTAGTGTAGAAAAATAAAAATCTAATGCATGAATACAGGTAAAATATGGATAAACAGTCTTGTAAGAATAAAATTTGATGGAAAGCCACAGGATAGCTGCAGAAGCTGAGAAAATAGAAGATTATCCTCTGATCTTTGAAAAAAAGACGTGAGATATTGAGGATTTTCAAGGTGTCAGAATGATTGATTTCACTCCAAGTGAAGTCAACTGAGGAAGTTCCATTTAGCTCCAGCACTAGGTTGCCTATTTATGTAAGTCTCTTCAACTACAGCTTGATATTTTCAAACTTTATGACAAATTAAAAATAACAAGAGAAGTTGAAGTGCATATATAGATGTGTAAATTAAGGGAAGGAGAAAAAGAAAAAAACTTATGTAGAAAGTAGTGGTCTAATCAAAGCAAATAGTAAAGGAGAAGCAGACAGAGAATCGAAAAAACTGATTGAATATCTGTCCAGTTTTCCAATAGTATTTATCTGAATAAACAGGTGCTGTAGCATGTGCTTTCACATTGCTGGACTATTAAGTGTGCTTGGTTATGTGAGCATTCAATAAGATACTAATCTTCTGCTTCATCAATTGTATTTCCTAATTAATACTAATGAAACATTAAAATCACAAAAGTGATCATTTCCTGAAGAAAATGTATCTCTCTGAGCTGTAAGCCAGTAAAATGCATCATGCTCCAAAATCCTTCCCCCAAAAAAGTGACAGAGTTTAGGTGTCATATTTTCATCACCTACTGGCAGAATTATTCACAAAATAATTGTCAAGATCTTGCAAACTCAAGAAACCTTTAAGCTGTAGATAGTTTGAAAACAGAAATTCAAATTTAAGAATTTAAATTTAAAGAGGAAAAGGTAAGACTATTTAATGTTCAGACTTATTGCTTCTTAACATAACTTCTCCATCATCACTCCCTAAAAGTGCAGTTTATTATCACTCTCTAAAAGTGCAGTTTATAGCTCTACCTCGTGCTTTTTGGAGAAGAAATGAAGAATTGTTTTGATGGATGTATAATGTGGAGAATGTGATAATTTATGCTTGTGCTTGTAGTTGTCATGATATATTACTTTTATATTATATTATCCTTAGTTCTGAGTAAGCTGGTTTTTTTTTGCTATGAAATCTATAGGGAAAAAAAATGAAAGCAGAGAGTCATAATTTCAAAATGGAATCTAACCTTCACATTCTATTTAAAGTGTAAACTAAATCATCACGGAGCATGCTCAGAATATCATATAGCCTTCAAATTTTGTCCCAGGGCAATAGAATAAATATGTTATTAGACACTCATCTTAGCTCTATCCACAAAATACAGCATTATGTTCATATGTTTATGTGAAAAATGTCAGTATTCAGAAAACTGTCATTGCATTAAAAAAAAGCAAGGAACACTTAACACTATCAAGCACTGACTCTCATCTTTGTTATGTACCTTTTTTTAGTTTGTTGTGTAATAAAAATCTCCCTGTCACACAGTAAATCTGGCAGAATTCAAAGCTTTGTTTTGCCATAATTCTCAGGACTTGGGAGTTGATGGACAGAGGTCAAAAGATTTTCTTTTCTGCCAGTTAAGTACAGTGAAACCCAATAATGATATAATGAAAAAATCTAATAGTGCACTGAATATACCAAATGAACTTAGACACCCTGTGAGTGAGTAGCCTTCTTTTTATAATTATATGGAAGTGGATTTAAAATGAAGATAAGTCATGTGATCCTAACTCAGAATACACATGTAGAAACCTCATATTCTGTAGAGCACTTCACACATAGGGCACACACACAAGCCTTCCATCATCACTGAAGTGAAAATAAATTTTCAGAATATCTCTGTTCTCCAAAATAGATCAATGTATACATTCTATGGTTCATTGTTCAGAAACCATTTTATTTCATGTATGGCAGAATAAATATTGGTTTACTCTACAGTGGAGTAAGTATTATTTTTATAGGGCATTGAATTTAGGGACAATTCGTGCATTAGCCCGGGACACAAATGATGGTGAGCACAGAGAATAATCCTGATCTAAGGATGAACTGAGGTATTTTTGCAAAACTGTAGAATACCTAGCTACCAATAAGGCTTATAATTATTTATACAGAAGAGGTTCCTCAGCTCCTCATGTTTACTTGTCTAAGAGAGAATGCCAGCAAAGTAGATCATTTCACTAAAGCACAGCTTCTAAAAACAGTGCTATTTTTTTTTCTCATACTAAGAATACAAAACAATGAGTAGGTAACAGAAGCAGCAAAAAAAATGTGGCAAGTCATTATCAAAGCAGTCAAGATAAATCACAACACTGTCAATAAAACAGTAAATTATATTATCTTTTAAGATTCACCAGAAGCTTAAATACACCATTCTTGTAGGACAACATATTAATTCTTCTTTCAGCTGAGAAGAACAAAGACTTAATTGAGAAGAGCATATTTTTCTCTGTGGCTACTGTTGCAACAGACCGTGGAAACACTGATGTGTTTCTGACAGTTCTTTATTATTGCACTGTTGAAAAAAGGAATAATCTATTTCCTGTTTGATTATTTTCTGGATAGAAATGAAACTCTATTAAAAATATTTGACAAAATTGCAAGCCATGCTCAAGTTTTCTGAAGCCTGATATTCTGTTTTTATCTGCCAATAGTTCAATGAATGATAACTTTCTAAGAGATCTGTAGTAAATTGAAACATGAGAATGACCATTTCTTTTCAACTAACTTTCTAGCCCACATCTCATGCAAATTAAGAAAATAAACTCTAGACATATCTTCATTTAAGGTTTCATTTTCATATCACTAGAAATATTCTGAAGTTGAGAAAAATTTTTCTGTTATTTCCTCTCTTCTATAAAATTATAAAATATACTTTCAGAAATGCTAGAGATGATATTTCGTTTTACAGCATCGACAGTTTGACATCTTGATGCACATCTCCTATCAGAATATTATCTCAATATCCCCAAACATAAAGGCCCTTGAAGCAGTTTTCAGCCAGGTGAAGGTAGTTTTGTACAGCAGTTTAGAACAACAAATCTCTTTGCATATACTGCAAGTGATCATTAGGAAGAGAGACTGTCGGTAAATAAAAATTTGGCATTTATTTCTTACACAATGCCAATGATTTTTCCTATTATAATTTTAAAGGCATATCCATCTTATCTCATACATGTTGGCATGTTACAATTCAATACATTATAATTCAATTTTAATGACCTGAAAAAAAAAGCTGAAAAGAAAAAAAGAGCGATAACAGCAAGGTATTTCATTCCTAGTATTAGTATTAACTCTCAAACACCTAATTCCTTAACCTACTTCCTTTGAAGGAAGATGATGACCTTTCAGGAAAGCAAAAATTTAATTCAAATTTTGAAGTGAGAAGAGAAGAGAAGAGAAGAGAAGAGAAGAGAAGAGAAGAGAAGAGAAGAGAAGAGAAGAGAAGAGAAGAGAA
>JAVCKT010072791.1:0-15325 GCA_032273925.1 Rhynchotus rufescens
CTCTCCAGCAGCTCCACATCCCTCTTGTACTGGGGAGCCCAGAACTGGACACAGTCTCCAGATGTGGCCTCACCAGGACTGTGTATAGTGGGACTGTGTATGCTTTTCTTGATGGAAGAAACAAAACTGTCTCATGTTCTCTTGAGGACTACTCTTCAGTCTCTTTTTGGGGATAAACCCTCCAGAGGGGATGGAGGGAGGTGGCAGGCTTAGTACCATGTATTCGGCTTTACTGCCACATACGGTATTTGTGAGCAGACAGTGGAGAAAATAGATAGGCTTTGCAGGAAAAGGGCTTTGGCTGTTGATATGGCCATGAGGCCTTTGCTGGCACCCTGCAGCTCTGGCAGGAAGGAGTTTTGCTCCATGCTGCTTCAGATGGCTGCCTGCAGGAAGGCTGTGAAACCTGCAGAGACTCAAAGTTGATGTCAACCCAGTCCAGTTTGGGTTGAGGTGCTTAGACTGCTTCCAGCACCTGCCATTCATGCTGTCAGAGGGGCCTGAGCCTAATTTTCCCTCTTGCCTGTTTATTTAGAGGCAGTTAGGTAGCCAGCTGTGTGGTTACAAATGCATGTGTGTTTTGGAAGGCTGCTGTTAACTTTCTCCTAGCTTGGTTTGGGTTTGTTTGAGGTGCTTCTGTTGCTCTACTCTTGGCAGTGCCAGAGCATTTAGCAGGCTTTGTTGTCTCACTTTTTTTTTTTTTTTTTCTCAGCCCCTCTGGAGCAGAGGCAGCCAAGCTGCCTTACCACAAAACTCCACAAACTCGAGTTTTTGGGCACCTTTGAGAAGGGATCTTCGATCTTCTAGGCTTTTTTTTTCCTCCCCTCTTTTTGGGGTACTTCCAAAATTGCCAGTCTGTGGGAGAGCTCTGTGCTGCAGCATAGATATAGAGAGGTGTGAAGGCACTGCTCAGTGCAGAAGCCATCCAGCTCTAGGGCTATATGAAAAGGACTGTAATATCTTGATATCTTGCTAACTTTATCCTTCAAGGTTTCACTTGATTGCTTGGAGGAAATTCAAAGTAGATGAGAGTTGCCAGAACTGCTTTTCATCAAGGAGTATGCAAGGTGCTGTTAGAGACATTGGGTAGGAATATGGGAGGAGCAGTGATCCCTTCTCAGAAAAAAAAAACCCACATATATATGTATATATGTATATATATATATATTTGGGAGATCTTGTGAGAGCAAGCTTCTGCTCAGCAAGCCTGAACAGCCTTTATCCCGCCACATACAGCAGGCTGATAATGAAAAGCAGCTCTCGGGATCTGCCGATAGGAATGGCCTGTCTCTAGGAAGTGTGCACATTCCCATTAACATGGAATATGATCCTGAAATTAGATCAGCTGGCAGAGAAATTCTGGTCCCAAATGCTCATGTCTGGCAGAGAAATTCTGGTCCCAAATGCTCATGTCTGCTCGGATCGGGTTCAATCTCCTCCCGTGTGCTGAGTGGGGAAAGTGATGGGCTGTGGATGAAGGCTATGGAGCTGGCATGCAGTGCAGCTACAAAATCACGCTCCACCAGAACTAGCACCACGCTCCAGCTGCAGGTCACCATGGCCAGAAACTTGGGAGAGGGTTCAGGAGGGGTTACAACATGTTTTCGTTAGCTGGGAAATATCAAGCTGCTGATCTGCTACCAGCAGTTAAAGATAGTTAACAACTCCCTTGCTATCGGAAACGCTTTCTGGCAGTAATTGCAACCCTTTTCTCCTTCTACCACCATGAACCTGAGCAATGGGAACCAGACAGACTCCGTTATCAGGGCCCATTAGTGAGACAGATGAGCCTAAAATGTGAACATTTGTTTGAGAACCCCTGAGGAAAACCTAGGCAGAAAAGTATCTTGTACATGCGTGCAAGCATTGAGGTCATCTCTCAGGAGGTGATGTACAAAAGGATCTGATCTGAAAAATACATACACTGCCCTTGATAAGAACTTCAATATCTGCAGCATCCAAAATGAGTCAATTTTGAAGGCTGTGTAGTTATACCTAGTGAATGTTTGCCTTTGGATCTCCATTAGCTATGAAGCTCAATAGGAAATTTATGCAAACTTACAAAAAGCGAAGTTTGCTACTTAAATGACAAACTCTTTGTCCTATTGAGGTTTAATTAAAAAAAAAGCAAAAACAAAAAACAATTTCAAAGTGATTTTGAGCAATGTATAGTAGCCCTGTATTTCTCAAGCTGCCTAGACTTTGGAGTGTGTTAAGAACAGGTAGACACTTAGCAGAGGAGGGCAGTGAGCTTGAGGTGGATGCTGTGATTAAGCTCCCATGGGAACATAATGTGCAAGGATGGTCCATGGGAGGAAGAAGGACAGGAGGAGGCATGACTGGAATCCTGGGATGTGCTGCCAGAGAGAGAGAGGCTTGCTCATGGTGTCCCGAGAGGCATCGCACAGGTAATGCAGTGCGTGGTGTGATGGTGAAAAAGGAGTATAACTTCAAAAAAAGTGTGACTTCCTTTCTGCTAATGAAGCTTGTCACTCAGCAGCAAAAAGTGTTGGATATTTGCAGTTGATATGTGGAGTGGAAAGAAAGTATAGCTTATCTCGCCTTCTCCCTGCCACTAGCAACTATATCTCTTTTTCTGGGCCATGCCAAGGGCACAATCTCTTCTATGGTACCTTCAGCCCGGATTTTTTTTAATATATTATATATCATATATTATATATTATATATCATATATCATATATCATATATTATATATTATATGTTATATATTATATGTTATATATTATATGTTATATATTATATACTATATATATATTTATATATATATAAATATACATATATTACAAATATATAAAAATATATATTTATATACATAAATATTTATATCTATTATAAATATAAACATTTATATATATTATATATATAATATATATACTTATATATATATAAATATATATTTTTTCTTTCCCATTTTTAGCAAATCTATGGCACCTTCCCTTTCTTGGGATACTGGAAGTGAACTTTACTTTTGAGGACCACAGACCATGCTTCATGTGGCCATCCACCTCTGCAGTGAGTGCCCCTGGTTGTTAGTTGGACTTCTTGCATGTCAAGCTATCTGCAAACAGCTAAGTTAACTTTTTACACACATCTTCTCGAATAAAAGCGTTTTCTGATGATGTGTCACAAAACAGCTGCTAAGCATTGCTTAAGCTTTATTCCTAATGTCATCAAAGCTGATTGAATCCAATCTAAACAGGCGAGTTATCTTTTGCTAACATTATTCAATATAAGCCTCATAATATAACCATATATAAACAGAAAGTCAAGACGAAGCCAAAGATAAGCACTGTCCATGTTAGATGACCTCCTCTTTCTACAGTTTTGTTTTTCTAAGGCACAGAGTTCAACTGGAAGTCATACTTAAGGTAGCAAAAAGTGGTCAGTGGTGTTTCATTCTTTAAAGATTAGATGCCAGAAGAGCAGAATTTCTGAATCTAAACTCGGTTCTAAACTGTGTTTGTTTATTTTTCTATTTTTATTTTTTATTCAAAGTTCAGCAAATGCCCTAAAAGAATTTGTTTTCCTCTATCTTTGTGTTTCTAGCTCCTCTCCCTTAGGAATCAGGCTTTTGAGGCTGTGAAAACTGCTGCTACTTTTCTTCCCTCACCAAAGGAAATTACACTGCTACAGCTCCCAGTGGGAGCTACAAGAGAAAGTGCTGGTTCCCTGCTCTGCAATGCATGCAGAGCCAGAGTCCCCATCTGACAGGGTCTTTGGCATGGAAGTCCATATGATCAGTCATCATCTCTTGACTTGGTTTGGTCACATGTGAAATATTTTGCTTGGTTAAAGTTTGAGGTTAGCAAGCAATAAACTGTGAAGAGTTTGCTAAGCTGGAAACTAATATCTATTCCCACCCCTGCGCTCTGGAAGAGCAGGCCTAGACCTTTCTGCAAAGCAAAGGGCACAGACTTGAGGAAGGCTTGACCAAGGATTTTCTGTCCTTCTCTGGAGAGAGAAAGATGTGGGGCTGCACAGTCAGAGAGGACCAGAAGGGTTGTGTAAAGGTCTCTGGGGTGAGCAAGCAAAGCTGTGACCTAGCACACATTGGAGGCATGACCTGCAGCAGTAGTAGAGAGTAACTGGTGGGGCCCAAAGCCAACACAGATGAAAACACGAAGCCCTGGCACCTTGGAGCCCTGCAAATCTGTTTTTGGTTCTCCTGGCACCCAGGTCACCAGGCTCAGCCTTGCATTGTGGACAAGTGGCAGCTCTGTCTGGAATCTGCTTTGAACTCTGTCTGTGCTGTCCTGGGTTTTAACCTCTCCTTTCTCTGTGTGGGAACTTGAAGAGAGTGAGTGGGTGGGGGAGAGACTGGTGTTGCAGAGCGGTGAAAATCCTTTCAAAAATTCCTTTCAAAATTGTCTTGTGAAATAATGCTTTCTCACCTCTTACTGTTGCTGAACAATACTAGGGAAATGTTCTCTGCCTACATATCATCTGAAAGAAAGCTACATATTCCTTCCAGCCCACAAATCATAGACCTTCCTCTCCTACATCTAAGTAATTGCTAGATTTACATCTTTTTCCAGAAATCTTGGCAAAAGACGTTTGCCTGAAACAAGACTAGATAAATGGAACAGAATATATTGAACTTTTTCCCCTCATATTTCATCTTCATTGAGCCAATATCTTCTGTGCTCTGTAACACAGCCTGTGTCTTTCACTTGCCACTCAGTACTGGTATTCAGTTAAGACTTGACTTTACAGAGCCTGTGAGACAGGGCAGTGTGATCTGAGTCGGTGTTAGTGTTTTGCAGATGCACTTACTCTTCTAGCCGTGTTTTCCTTAAACAGTTTTATTATTATCACTAGAATCTGTTGCAGGTCTCCAAATGTTGCAGGACTCCTCAAAAGGAAACTTCCCTCCCCTTCCCATCCCCACCCTTAATGTCACAGTTCCTAGAATAATATGATGCTTTCATTAAAAATATGTATATCTGTTTCTAGCCACTTTGTGGAGAAATGGCCAGAAACCTATCCCCTCCTTATACTTACAAACCCCCAAGCAAATAAAATGGATGGTAAAAAAATATTTTTAAAGTGTTATCAACATGAGTCTAATGCCATAACTTTGAGCAGAAGAAGGGATGTGACTCATGACCCTCTTGAACATTTTGGTGTTATTAAACAAGTTTCCCTTTTGTATATGCTATCTTTTTCCTTTCATATGTTTTCATCAGTAGCAAGGAATGAAAGGACTTGGCCTCAGGCAGATAGTCCATGCAAGTATTTTCTTTAAGAGTAATATCCAGACAGGAAACTTAGGGCTCTGAATAACGATTTTTACAAATATTCACATATTGCAGAGCTGTTGCAGTGTGGTGTCATAAATCTTGAGCACATTATGACCTGTTGTCTGCAAATTGAGACAGATGTGCCCTCTTCTGGCAGAATTTTACAGAGATTTTCAAGGTTTGTTTACTCTGGAATAGCTAACGTAAAAACTCACAAGGAGAAATGTAACTGCATTGCACTGTTGATTTCAGTGGTAATTGCACCTGTAATTGTTTTCAGGATTGGGGCCTTAAGCACACTTTCTGCATAATTTCAAGAGACAGTGTAATGAGAGAAATCCTGGAGAGTCCCTGTTTGGGAGAGGGGTGGGACTAACATTGGTCATAGCCTGGTGGCTGTGACGTGCGCTCCTTGACAGCGAGCCAATTCCTGCATCTGGCTTGACAAGACCCCAGCATCTGCTCTGGGGATCAAAATGGACACCTCATTCACACTGAAAGTCACTGCTTTTCTCTGCCAACATTTCCACTGGGGTAAGTTAATTCCTCATGCTGCAGTTTTTGTTTCCTGCCCTTGATCCAGCCCTTTTATATTCCTGTGGCACTTCAAATGCAGAAATAAAATGGAATAGCTTCATGCTCTTGGTCTTTGATACCTTTGCTGTTCTGCAGCTCTGTGACACACTTAACTGAGTCCAGAGATTTTCCTCTGTGACGGTGGAAGCTGGTATTTGTCACCACAAACTAAAATTCTTCAGTTCTGTTCTGGGGAGATTGACTTCTCTATAGGAAGCTGTGTAGCAAGATGTCTTGATAGAGCAACTTTTTGAAGTCTATAAGGTAGTGGCCCTTCTGCCAAGAGAAGAGACTCAGTGAGGAATTTCTCACACTGTGCACAAATTTCTGTTCTTGAAGTTGAAGGAAGGTATAAGGAGGATAAAGCCAGACTCTTATCATTGGTGCCCAGTGACAGGATGAGAGGCAACAGGCACAAAGTGAAACACAGAAAGCTCTGTCTGAAAATGAGCCACTGTGAGGGTGACTGAACACAAGCTCTCTGCGCAACCAGCTCTAGTAGAGTCTCCATTCCTGGGGGTCTTCAAAAGCCATGTGAACAAAGTTCTGGGCAACATGCTCTCCATGACCCTGCCCTGAGCAGGGAGGTTGGACTAGGTGATTCCTAGAAGTCCCTTCCAACCTCCACCAGTCTTTGATTCTGCATGGTGCAGAGCTGGCGAGGCTGCACAGGTACAATACTGATGTAGGAACTGAGCAGGGTGCCATCCTTCACAGCAGAGATCTCCTCAGTGTTGTGTTAGGTTATAAATTCTATGCTTCTCCAAAGGGCATGTAGGCTTTTTTCAGATCTCTGGAGATAATTAAAGTCCCTTCTGGAATACCTGTAGTGTCCTGTTGACAAGACTCAACAGGAGTTTTTTAGTTTGCTTCTTGTGTTATAAAACAAAATCCTTTCGCTATCTTTAACTTCTACTCTGATGGAGAATGCATGCTTGTGTGTGGTCTGTGTGTGTGTGTGATTTTTATTGGAGTTTCTTTTGGTTTAGCACTTGTGGGCTCTCGAGCTACTGAGAGATGTATTTTGGTAATTGCTTTTGTAGTTTGCAATAGAGCAAATGGATTGAAAACTGTTATGTAAGGTAGGAGGGAGGTTAAATCTTCATGGTCTTATCTGTTGTTTGCCTTCATACTGATGACATGGTTGAAAACAAAAAATACTTTGGCCTTTACTTGGACCAAAAGGTAAGGAACATTAGGTTGAAAGAAGGCAGCAGAGGCATGAAGACTGTGGTTTCTTGCTCTAGCTTGCATTTAGTATGCAATTGCTAAATGCAATGCCCTTACATTTAGTGCTCTGAGCTCTTACCTTTAGTGCTCATTAGTCTACTTTTCCTTTCCTAGGGCTAACAAAGACAGAGTGCAGCCTCTATAACCTACAAACCATGCTGGGCCCAAGGTTTCTGTTAGGTCACCCCCATATCTCCAGATGAGCACGGATAAAGTTAAGAAAAATTTTGCGTGTTGGCAATATATGTATCCCTGTTATCTGGGCTGATGTGTTGCTCTTGGTCCAAATTGTTAAGTCATTGCTCAGAATGAATAGTCGCTGAGCAAAGCACAGAAAAATGTTCCAAAATGCTAGATAGATGTGCTGGTTTGAGCACAGTGGAAATGAATAATACAGTGTTTAAGATAACACTGCCCTTGTACAGCCAGTATCCTCAGTCACCCTCATGCTTATGCTGTAAGGCTGTGGTTCTCTTTTTATTATTTTCCATCTTGTGTCTTATGGGAAATAGGACTGCCTTTTCTTATCTCAATTTTCTTGTTACACGATTAAAAGCTAATGGAGATTATGACACTTTATCTAAGTCTAAAGGGCTGAACTTTTCTCACATTGGAGGCCAGAGTTATAATTAGCATGCCCTTATGGTGCATCCGTTTGCTTCTTTCCTTCCCAAAATTAAATAAGAAAAATAACAGAAGCTCCAGACGATGACTTTAAAGATGTGGTTAGCTAAAAGTGAAGCTTTCCCCTGTCTCCCACAAATTTGCATCAAGTTAATGGGAAAAATGCAGGAAGGTGGTTTTGGTTCTGTTTTTGCTGTTTGAAGAGTTCAAGATCAAATAGGAATAGTGCTGTTGGCAGGACACTAGAGCCCAGGTCTGGCAGCTGTTCTCTCTGGTTTTCTTTAAGCTGTTGAACTCTGGTGATTTTTCTGGCAGTCATTCAACCCTCAGTGGTGAGAGGGATTCAAGAAGCTGAGAAATACTCCAAAAACAGCAAGTTGTTAGAAAAGAAGGGTAAGGTTGCACAGTATGACTGGACAGATAAATATCATCAGAACTTTCTTTTCGTATATATATATATATTATTTTTGTTCTGTTTTGTTTAATTGTGTCATCTGCCAATGCGCAGAGCCAAGTTCAGGGATACAGTATCCACACCCTGACCTCTCTCTTTTCTCACCAAAAGTAAAAGCCCTTAAGTGGGATGCAGGAGCCAAAACAGCTGTCAAACCAGGAGAAAACTCTTCACAAGGCCAAGTAGCTGCTTGTCTTCAGGAAATAGTTTTGTCTCCCATAACCTCTGCAAGTTCTCAGAAGATGAGAATTTCAAACAAAAGCTGCTGTTATTGCCTTTATTGAATAAATTAACTATGAAGCATTTGGGGGAAAAAAAACAAAACAAAACAAAACAAAAAAAACCCACGCTTTCTCATCCTGCTGTGGTTCAAAAAGGCAGAGATGTTAAAAGCATGAGGAATCACCAGTCACGCCATTGAATTGCATAAGCACAGGGCCATGCATGTGTACCTAAGGTCAGCCAGGTAATTCATTCAGGGCCTCTCTGCCAAGATAATAACATGTCTCCAACCAAAATGTGTCTTTCCTCCTTGTCCTGAAAAATCCAAGAGAAATGGAGGAAACAGCTTAATGATTAAAAAAAAAAAAAAAAAATGGAACAAAGTTTTCAAACAAAGAGGAAGTTGAAGCCATTCACCTGGTTCAGCGGTCTTCCTTGGTATGTTGTTTGGATAGGAAGTGCTGCCTTGCAGGAGTCCTGCCAGGCCAGTAGTGCAGACTACAACTGGGAGACAGCTGCTGTCCTGTTATGGATCAGACAGCTGATGCTTTCTGGAAAATATTAGGTTTCAATAGCCCCGGAAAGGGGAGATGTGTGTGCTAGTACATACTCTGCTGAGAAATGAGAACGAGTTATTTTTCTTTCATAAAAGAATAGAGGTCATGTTTTTAGTTTTCCAAAATTTTCTTGACTGTGCATGAAAGAATCCATATCCAGACAATGTTTTGGATTACATGTCTCACCTCTGCTCTGGTGTCAGGGTTTCAGCCCTGCAAGCTTTAGTATTGAGTTGTGCTTCACTCCTTCAAGAGCATTTGAAGAGTCACACTGCCAGGCTCTATCTTATATTTTCTCGAGGCAATGGGGCTTCTCATTTCCACACCACCAAGGGCCCTTGCAGAAACGCTGTTTGTTGAAAGGTCAGACCTTTGTATCCATTTTATATTTATGTTACTCAAAATGATTGTGATGGGATACTGAGGTGCTTGCTTATGTTAAATAAGATGGATTCATCTGGTCTACTTGGATCCCCCTGCCTATCATTGCCACCCTCACAACTGGTATATAAGACTCAGCAAAAATAAAGCCCTGGAGTTGGACCTACTAGTACAAAATCCAAGGCTGCCCTTTCCGCAATAAGGCAAACAGAGCTAGGAATTCAATACAGTTTGGAGGGGAAGAAAAAAGATCAACAGGAAAATGCCGAGCAAGGTTTTATTTTCTTGTTGTGACTTTGACTCAGGGCAGAACCAATCCTTCCTCATTTAAAAGGCTGCTGGAGTCCCAGTCCTTCTCAGGTGATTAAGTGCTGGAATCCAGACTTTGCTAAGTGTTGGTGTTGAACAGGGAGTAAAGCACAGGTCTGGACCCCAAGATATTTTTAACTGTAGACAGAGAAATGAAGGGGACCACACAGTAGGCAGCACATTGAAGTAAGCTGGAGAGTTAGTAGGTACTTAAATCATCTCCAAAAATCAAGTCATGGGGAAATGGGCCTGGAGGGAAAACATGAAGGTCTTGACAGAAAGAAGACTTCCAGATGTAGGAGGTGGCATGGAAAGATGTCAGTAAATCTTCCTGTAATAATCAGTGAAACAAAAAGAAATCAGTCCGAAGGTCAATGCAGTTGTTGCAGTTATTCCTACTGTGTTTAGGTCGGATCTGTAATTGAGTTAGCTTACTACTGTATTTTCAAAGAGACTAGCAAGCCATGGTGTGTCCCTAGTCATGACCTTTTAGAGATTAAGTTGTCCAAACCCCGGTGAAGTGCTCCAGCTTTCTTGCTTGGCGAGTGCTTTGGGGAGAAGCTGTGGTGGGAGATACTCCATCTGGGAGCGGAGCATTGGGTCAGATGTTCAGATAGATGGCTGACATCCAAAGGCACTTCCTTCTCCCTCTTCCCCAATTCCTTGATCTCATGAGAGATGATCACAAGATAAGATATGCAGCTGTGCTGGAATTATATGAGGGACTTGGCTTCTCCTGCGTGGTGGAGAGGGCAGCTGTGTCCATCCAACGTGCGCATGCAGGTGTCTGAGTTGCATTCTGCCACTGAGACCATGGCAATTGGAGCTGAAACCATAAAATTAATAGCTCCATCTGTAGTAGTAGTTATAGTCTGCCAAAGCAATAAGTGACCAACTATAATGCCTGACGTGATAGTATGTGCAGGGTTAAATAGCAGAGCTTCCAGGGACATGCATAAATAAAAAAGCCACATGTCCCAGATTGTGCAGGTCTGCCAGCTATTTCACTAGATGCTTTGAAAAAAAAGGCCAGAAGAGCAACAGAGCTCTAGAAAATCCCTGTCTGAACACTGGTAAGAGAGCTGCTGCTACAGATGAGCTCAGAGGGAAACTGTATTTGCAGGACTCTGCAGGGCATAATGGATAGTCAGCAGAACAGGATCACCCAGCCCCGGGTGGACTCAGAGCTTTGCCACTGCTCTGCTCCGGCTGCTCCATCATTCAGCCTCTTGTTTTCTGAAATTATTAATTAAACCAAGAATGTGAATGAAATACCTGCTGGTAAGGATGGTTACCCTGACTTTAAATGTCTTCTAAAAAAAAAAAAAAAAACTCCTTGTCAGAACTTTTGCTGAGCCATAAGTTGCCTCCATGTAGGGATCAGGTCTCTGGCCTTAAAATTCTAATTTAACTGAGCTGTCAAGTCCAATTTTAAATCATTTTTATGGGTTTCCTCAGTAGCACTGCCTTGGAAAGTGATGATCACACCACCTCCCTGTACCGTTACGTTACCTTTATTCTCTATAGACAAAATGAAATCTACTGTGCTCTGTATTGCTGGCTGTTGTGCAGTGTCTGTGGTAGAGGGCAGAGGCGAGTGTTGTCTTCCAACAGCGATTTTGCAGGAAATCAAAGCACTCTGCACTACAATACATTATTTCCTGCAGGGAGGGACCCTACAATACAGGAAAACATCAGCATTTTTCTACAGTCATCACTTGTACTCTGCATGGCCCTGCTCAGTTCTGCTCCCCTATTTAGTGTATGCCCCCATGGTGTAGCAAGTGCCTGTCCAACACTCCTGAGGTCCTGCCACCCTTCTGATTGAATCCCAGATGCCGCCTGGCATCAAGTCAGCTCCATAGTATCTCTGTGATGTTTGAAAGGGGGAAGGAAGGGAAGAGGTGGGGAGGGTTGGGTCAGGGAGGAAGGGTGTTCTCATAGCAGAGGTGTTGGGATGGTTCATGGGGATCTGGAGTCACTTCCTCAGCTCTTGGCTGTCCAAGGCTTTTCCATGAATGCTGGCAAGTGACTTAGTTTCTGTGTGCTTTGGTGTGCCGTCTATAAAGTAGAAAGTGCTAATCCCTCCTCCATCTCCTTAGCTCTTAGGGCCAGAAGTGCTTCTTGCCATAACAGGTGCTATCCAAATACAGAGTATCTCATGACTTCAGCCAGTGCTCCTAACCACTGTTGTAACAGTCCTTGCTGCCACTTACTATTTGTGAGAAATATTAAAAAGAATAGGCTTTTTGCTTGAACAGACTTATTGCTATTACTCATAATACAGCATCTTAAAATCTCAGCTAAGGACTTTGTTGTGCCATGGGTGTGTATATGTGCACACGTATAGTACATATATGTTATCTCAGGCTGATCTTACAGTAAAGAGAGGCTGAGGGCAACCTTGCTGCCCTAGTTAGTGGTGGAAAAGACGAATTGCCAGGATTTGGGATAATTCGTCTGCGACCACACAGGGAGACGGTGGCAGAGCTGGGAACTGCAGCCAAATTGCATGAGTCACCAGCCTGTTCTGCAGCTATCAGACCAGCCCTGGCTTCCTCGGAAGCACTACATTTGAGTACAGTAGTAAAGGACATGTGGGTGTTTGGGGGGAGAGGTGTGAAGCGGGGGGATTGGTTGTATTTTTTTTCCCCTCTCTTCTTTTATGAAGCAGCTAATACTTTCTGTAAGTGAGTAAAGAGCACAAGTTGTTCATAACTTCCAGGGTAAGAACTTTACAAATAAAATATCAGGCCATGGTGATTGTTCCTAACGTGGGCTATAAAGATAAGAGCTTGAAAGGTTACACAAAGCCCATTTGGGCCTTTCTTAGGCCAAATAAGGGACTCCTGTTCCCTGTCCGGTGTTTGCATTCCTTGCTCCTTATCGCCACCAAGCAGGAATTGCCACAGTGGCTCCAGTAGTGCAAGGAGATGTGCAGACTGTCCGGCTGCTCCTGCTCAGCGCTTCCACCCTTACACGTCCCTATCATGGCATGGGGCTGTATTCATCCCCTTCACCTCTACTTTTAGCTGCATGAGTAGAAATATGATCTCTTTGGGAAGAAAAAAATGAAACAAAATACATCTCACCACTTTGGGGAAAGCAGTTGGAGAGCTCAGACAAGGAGGACCACAGTACAGAGGCGGCTGCAGTATTTCTGTTCTTGAAAAACATGGATCATTCTCTGTCACTGTGTAACAGGTAATGAGCATCATAAACTTAGCATGCATGTATCCTACAAAGCACAGCCCCACAAGCATGGTTTGCTATGTTTTTTCCCTATCTTCTGTGAACTCAGTTTGTTCCAATATGGTGTTTTGAGGGTGTATTTTGTTCTGAAAATCTGATTTAAAAAAATACTTTTGTTCTTTTTTTGAAGTACCCAGAAACCTTTGTGGCTGTCATTTGAATACATTTTTTATTATTCCGTTACATGAAGGGGGAAAAATAATGTTTCCATAAAGCATAGCTTGCCATGATGTTTGTTCATTCAAAATATTGGATCAAACTGCTAGTGGGATGCCCACACTCTCTGTGGTCCCATACAATAGATTCTTCAGGTCAAAGGTAGAAAGAATTCCTATGAATTTTGAAGAGTTTCAGAGTTTGGAGATGCTGCAACCATTCCTAGGAGAAAAGGTATCTTAGCCAGAATGTCTTTTGCTGGCTGTGTGAGGTCAGATAGCATCAAGTTGAGCAGGAGCTTGCTCAAAAAGAGGTTCCTTGGAAATTAATTAGCCTGCTTGAGGAGGCTTCTGAAAACGAGAGCTATGGGGACCTGTCTGCCCCGATAAAGGTCTAAGCTTCATTGTTCAGTGAGCTCAGCTCCAGTTCACCATGCCATATCTCATGGTGCACAAGAAGATGAGTGTTTGCTTAGGGAAGTCATTAACATTCCAGCAAAGAGTTCCTTCAAGTTTTGGAGCCTGCCTGGCTTGATAACACTAGGCAATACACAGCTCCACGAGTGGATTTGGGGAAGAAACAGCTTGGCTTGAGTCAGATTAGCAGAATGTGACCTGGAGTGAATAAAAGAACGGTCCAGGTGATAGAAAAACAGTACCATTTATAAGAACTGTTTGCGTGGATACTCAGCTTATGTAAAGTGGGACAGATCTAAACACCAAAGATTTTTTTATCAAGTTTTGAGGGGATTGGAACGTCTGTAAGATTCAACTGCTATAAGACATACAAATGTATTTTTGACTTGTTGATATATCACCGCAATAGAGAAAAATCCCTTTTTATTCTACTGCCTTCTACCAAGGAAGCCACAGGACCATTTGCCAAGCCCCATCAGGTACGGAGCTGCTCCCTGACTTGAACTACTTGCTGCTCTGTGGCATAGCAGAGACTGGCTGGGCTTGTTGGAAAGGCAGTCCTCGAGATGTGCAAGCACAGGCTAAGAGGAAACCCAATTTGAAACAGAAGCTTCAGCTCTAAAAGACTATTTTTTTTTGGCATGTAAATAGCTATTTGTTTGGTGCTGATCTGTGCTAACAGAATGTTGCTCAGCTCTGAACTCCATTTAAGTTGGTGAAAAGTCTTCCCTTGACTTCGGATCAGTCTCCAATTAATTTTGCTTAGCCTCTGTGCTGAACTGCCAGAAGCAGAAAAGTAGAGGTGAAAATGCTTACTTAGGATTTTAAAACAAAGGCACTTTATCTCTTTTACAGCACTATTTATTTGTGTCCCAACAGGCAGGCTCCTCCTCTGCACTATGATAAACATGTGTCTTATAGGCATCCGTTGTTTGATTCGCTTACAGCAGGAACCGTTGATTAACAGCGTCTTGGGCTGAGGTCAGTGGTATTTTTGTTCTGTTATATGACTATATCCTGAGAACACTGGCACTGAGCAAAAAACATAAACACTGTCTAGAGCAGAACAAGTAAGATCTATGGGGCTCCAGTCTCCATCTCCAGAAATACTGGTGTCATCGTTATTTCCAAATCAACAAATCTTGGTTTAAAGGATTTGTACAGTTATGGGATAGGGAAATGTCTTGCCTCTACTTTGCCAATGAGGAATCTGAGAGAAATCTTTGGCTGTTTGAAGTCAATGGAGTTGCAGGTATTTGTACCTGCCTGTGAGGCTTCACAAGTCTGGTATGGAGACAGCATTTCTGACCCATGCAAGCCGCACTGTAGGAAGTGCTTTCCTCTTCCAGAAGAGTTGGTCACCCTTTGAGGAGCACAGGAGGAGCTGAGGAGAGCTTCACTGGGGTGCCTGTTTGAGTTCACACACTTCCTTTGCAGGGGTGAAATCTTGAATCTCGAGTCAGGAGATCCTGCTTTCCAGGAAGGATAGCCTGCAGGTTGCCCTCTGAGCTTGAGGCATAGGCCTGGATATCCCCTGGTGTCAGATGCTGATGTCTTGATCATCTCATTTTCTCCCACCATGCCTCAACGTAATGTTTTCAGCTTTGTATTCCTAATTAGCCGTCTACAGATGGAAGTGGGTTTCCTCTCTATGCTACATCACATTGCACAGTTTATGGACCTTTCGGAAATTATTTTTATTGCCCTCCCACTATCTGAAACAGCCCAAGCTTGTTCATATGGGGATTTTGTTAAATGGATTACATTTCCTCTGCCTTGCAGAAGACATGGAGGAGGATTACATCTGGATCACATCTGGAGTACTGTGTCCAGTTCTGGGCTCCCCAGTACAAGAGGGATGTGGAGCTGCTGGAGAGAGTCCAGCGC
>JAVCKT010072866.1:0-15321 GCA_032273925.1 Rhynchotus rufescens
AGAAATGGTAGGTATTTTGGGTTATATAGCACACATAAAACAAAAGGCAGATATCTGTGTTTATAAATTCATTGTACAAATACTCATCATTCTTCACTGCACTATTTTGTGACCTTTGTATTTGGAATGTCGCAGTGATAAAATCTTTTTTTTTTTCCAGTTACTTTAAAATCTGTGAAAGGAGTGATTCTAAGAAAATGTACTGTCAGCAGTATATTTCTGTTACATCCCAAGAATGAAATATATATAAGGCATATGTTTTTATTTATTTTATTAATTGTTTTACAAATTGATCTTAATCCAGATGGACCATGATATAATGATAAAGATTTTAGTTGTGAGAAAAAAAGTCCTGTTGTATGTTGCAGACTGGCAGGGCAGTTCATTGTATGCAGATTCTAAATGTTCCAAATTGATACTTGTTTGTGCAAGGGATAATGAAAAATATATTTAGAGGTTTTTTTTTTTTATTTTGCTTTTAGGTTGTCTGACAGTTTGAGGTAGAAGGTATGCTTCTTTTATTGTTGAAAACTCCAAATTTAATGTTAATTTATAGCTTTAAAATATGGCACTATGAATGTGCATCTCTGTTTTATCTTCAGTTTTCTCTATATTATCTCCATACTATTTTATTTTAGCATCCCCTCCCCCAAATATGTAGAATATTAATATTAAATTAAACACTGTTCAGTTAAAGTTTACTTTAATCCTTAAAATGCCAGAATGATCTTATCCAGTACAGTCAATGAAATTTAGAATGCATTTTGACTGGAGTATTTCTGTTCTACTGCTTTGCCTTTCTTAGTTCAAGGGACAGCATTGTATAGCTCAGCTTGTTTACTGAACAGAAATGAGTATTTGTTTGCATTTACTCTTTTGGCTTGGATTCGTGAGAACAGCATTTGCCAGACTGCTGGCAGTAAGTTTCTGACCAGTGTATTTTGCATTGGGATGGAGTGGTAAGGCAGCAGTAAACCTAGTGCAAATGTTAGCTGCACTGCTGTTCTCACTGAAAGCCTCTTGTGATTTGGGAAAACAGAAGTAAAATGGTGCCATAAAATCTGTGAAGCACTTAGTTATGTGTTTCCTGAGCTTTCCTGCATGCGTTAGCTCTGGCTAAGCAAGGTTGCTAAACTACGTTTGTGTCATAGAGAGCAGCTGCATCATTGGAGACTCTTCATTTGTGGTGTTTTTACACTTTACATCTGAATTATTCCATTAATGGAGTTAACCTAGATAAATGCGAAGGTTAAACAGATGCAAAAAGCAATTAACATGAGCCAGAAGCTGCTCTGTGTGGCAGAATGTGGGTGCCTTGCTTTTCTAACCCTCCCTGGCTGAGGGGTTCAGTGACCTGGGAAGAGTGGGAAACACGTGCAAATGTGGCTCGGACGCTGTGCCACTCTGCGCAGCTCCGTGTGCAGGGAGATACGGTGCTGCAGGGATGAACCTTTCCTGGAGGAGGCGTAAGCAGAAGCAAAGTTGTCATCACTGACGCTTGTGGGTGTCCTGAGCATGGCCATGAGCTCCATGAGTCTCCATGAGCTCAGCTGTGCAACTAAAGCAAGTGGAAGTGCTATCGTTGAGGAAAAGTGTTTTTGAGAAAGACTCAGTTTTCTGCCTGTTGCTTGAACTTTCTCCAATCTGGTGTTCCCTTTAGAAATACTCAGAATGAGTTTTTAAAGTCGGAGTCCTTGGTGATGCAGACATTGCTGAAGGAAAAGCATGCTTTGGGGGCAGGTAAGGAAGAAGCATCTCTTTAGGAAGTCTCAGATGAGGTGATTTTTTTTCTCTGCTGTATTTATTGCTTCAGCTGCAGGGTGCCCCTCTCTCCTCTCCACATAGTTTGGTCTATTAACTCCTGTAAAATTACATAAATTATTCTATCTGGCTTGTCTTCCCCCAAGATGGCTTTCCATCCCCATCACTGAGGTGGTAGTGGGGAGACCTTCACCCCCACTCCTGCCCTCTGAAGCAATTGATGACAGTGGTCCCTTGTGGGCAGCAGCGTGTGCTCAGTGTTGTAACACATCATAAGTGCTGTGTGAAGAGTGCTGAGTGCTTAATCAGTAGCATTAGTCCCCTCTTGCTAGCTGCTTTCATCTTTGCACTGCAGAGCAACATGCATCAACACTGTTAACAGGTGCAGAAATGAAAGGATGCAAGCTAGGGGAAGCAGGGAAATATTCACTTCAGGTAAGCAGTGGGGGGGCTACACAACACACTGTCCTGGAAATTATCTCCTATCTGGACCTCTTTCAGGTGTGTGGTTCTTTACTCTTGCTTCACACCAGTCCTTTTGATAAAACTCTCACGGAAAAAAATCCTGAGTTCATGGAAACATCTGAATAGATTTCTATATTTTTTTCCCCAAAACTCAGCTCTAGTGTCTTTTGAGTGCTCCTGGACCATTCTGTCCTTTTATCCACTCTGTATTTGAGATGGGTTTCATTTTTCTCCACAGTATCTTTGTGCCAGCTACAGTGCCACTTCAGTAGGGAGCGCCCATCTGCCTTTGCCTCTTCCATAGCACCCACTGCTCACATCTGTCCAGGGTTAAGGGGCTCACGTTCACCCAAAGTGGTGCATTGCCAAGCAGTATTTCTTCTAAACAGTGTACACTAAACAAAGAGAAATATTTTTTTTAAGTCATTCATCAAATAGATGCAGTCACGTGTGCTAACACACACACGAAAGTAAGGTACATAAGGAAATTTCATATGCTATGAAAGTCCTTGCTTGGGACTTACCTTGTACAACTGCCTTGTGTTTTCAGTGGGTTTTATATTTTCATTGCTTGCTTTATGTATGTGGGCATGCTCAGTTTTATGAGTATGTGTGGAGAAGGGAGGTAAACACTGAATCTGATGATGAAACATCTTTTATAAATACCATCTCAGCATTTGTTGCTGACTTGCAGAATTACAAAAGTGTACTGTCACTTTGTATTTACCCTTCATCCCTTAGTTACGTGACCTGTTTTCTAGATTCATGTGTTTGATTTTTTTTTTACTATTTCTTCTCGAGTTTTGTGTCACGGGTCTCTTACTAAGCACTCTCTTCTATCTTTCTGCCCATTTTTTGTGTCTTCTTCAGTCTGATAGTGTGCTTCTCTGCATTGGATGTATAGTCTCTTACAATAACAGCCAGTTCTCTCATGCTCCAATATCCTTTAGGTTAGCTTCCCATGAGGCTAGCTTGCTGCTTCTTAAATTTCTGAACTCAATTATCCTTATTCTTCTTTTCACGTGTACTTTTCATAGAATCATGATTTCATTTCTTATTTTTTGTACAAATTATCTTCTTCTTTCATATTCCCTACTAATTTTTTGCTATTCGAATGTGTCAAGAGCAGCTTTGTGGATTCAAAAGAAAAGATATTAGAGGGAAGGCTATTTAGGTTTTAATTCTAAATGGAAAATGAGGCCACAGATGAAAACTTGATCAGTGCCATAGTGCCTATGGCTCTTTTTCTCAGCACTGTCTAGTCACTGCTGGTCATGTCAGGGCTGGCCAGTACAGTTAGTGGTGGGGAGTCTGAGAAACTTTTTATTTTCCCCCCTTCAACTGAGTAACCTGGTTTTTGGCATCCCATGAGTTTTCTTGGGAGAGTCCTTAGACAATGGCATCCTTCATATCTGAAGGCGTTGGAGTTGGTGAGAGTCTCTTTCTACCCTTTTTGGGATATCTGGCACCTCCTTCTTGAGCACAGAAGTTGCTTTTGTTCCCTCCCTGTAGGTTCAAGACCATTTTCATGTAGCTGTTCATTTGGTAAGACACTTACTGAAGCACTGTCTGCCAGCTGCCATTCTTTCCTGCGAAGTTGCCAGTGCTTCCTGTGACTCAACTTCAGTTCTCTTTGGGACAGCTGCTTTCCTCTACTGTTCTTCTCAGTGTCTCTTTTAAGCTTCTCAGACAAGCCTACAACTATTGTTTCTGTTTCTTGAAAGACTACAATAGCAATTGATTTAATTAATTGATTTTATTGTATTCCAAAAGCTTCTTTGCTAGCATCTCCTGCTTAAATATATTAGTTGGATGTTTCTGCTATATCATTATCTTTTTTTTCTATAAAAACAACAAGACAGAAGAGCTACTTATAGGCTAAGTGAAGGAAATAAGAGCACAGAAAAAGCAGCAAGCTTGCCCCCTCCCTGGGAGTCTAGACCTGGCTAGTGAGTGGGTAGGAATGATCTCTCATAACAGCTCTCATTGTACTCTGCAGTCTAAAGGATCAAAGCTGTGGGATACATGAGCTGCAGTTCTGCTAAACGTAGATAACTTTATCTCTATTTACACTCCTATTACCATGTGTCACAACTGAAACCTGTGTCTGGTGGATGAAGCCACGTGTTTGCTGTTTTTTTGTTTTTTTTTTTTTTTTTTTGATTTGGGCAGGCATCAATGCATCAGCTTGTTTCACACTAATGATGTTCTTTACCTGTGTAACGACTGGGGTTAGAAATGCCAGATAGCACTGAGATGTTGTTATATCCAAATATCCAATGCAAGGTGGAAGCTTTCCCAGGGTTCATCTACAGAAAAGATGTGCCAAGTTTGAAGAAGGCCAGTAATTACATGGATAAGTAGCTTTGATTCAGACAGTAGTCATGTGATTAACCAAAATAAATGCATGATCACATAGGCAGTTTTGGTGTGTTTCCAGCAAGCAGAAATAAATCTTAAATGGGAGGACACATTGTTGTATATTTAATACTAAAGAGAACCAAATACAGAATTACTGATCTTATAATTGGATCCCAATTTTGACACTAGTTGATGGTTGTTATGGGCTATGGTGTTTCATAGTGAGTTCTACAGCCTTTGTTAGCTAGCTGTTGAGACCAGAAGACTTCTATAACTTTGTTGCAGCTGCTGTCTGGACATTTTAGGTGACCTGAAGACAATCAGCTCATCTGCTGCTAATTCACAAATTACACTGCCTTAGCAACAGCTGGAATAGGTAAATTTCCAAAGGAAATTTGCTTTTCATGTTAGTTACAGATAATCGTGGTTTCTGTCAGTTAACCAGACTTATTTTCTGGTAGGGAATTTGGTGTAATACCAAAAAAAAAGGAAAGGGAAAGGGAAAGGGAAAGGGAAAGGGAAAGGGAAAGGAAAAGGGAAAGGAGGATTGTTCCTTGTTCCTAAATATTCACAAAACCCCAATGAATACATGCCTGCTAAATACAGTATTAGGATAACCTTGCTTATTTAGTTTAAAAAATATAAAATGTCATGAAATTTGAGGGCATCCATTTGTGCCTTTATAATGTAAATGTACATGTATGTATTGTATAAATACATATATACAAGGCTTTACAATATAGCTATTGCATAAATTACAATAGTTAGCTGTCAGCAATAGAAGCTGAAGACTTAATTCTGGTCCACTTTTATGTAAGCATTTGGAGCCTGATCCTGGAGTTTTTATATTTGTGAGAATGGCACAGTTTACTACAGTTCAAGACTGGTTAACAGAAGATACGGAAATTGCCTTTTGCAAGACTGATTCACAGTCTAGATGGAGAAGTCCTAAAGAGTGGTCTAGCAGGTCCGAAAACAGTATTTTATTTCTATCTGGGTTATACTCCATCCTTCCTTCCTCTTCACTGAATTGTATTACAGGACTGTGGGTTTTCTTTGAATGACGTGGAGAGATTACTTGTTATTAGAAAAAAAATCAGGACACATTTTACAAAAACAGTACCCTTGACTCTGATCCTAATTACAGCTCCTTTAGTTATAGGCTAATTAAACTTTCCTTTTACTATTTCTACTAACAGGAACAGATTTCATTCTCATTTTAAACTGCTATGAAATGTTGCCATGCTCATGAAACCATGCAATGTTCAACATCACTGCTTAGCTGAAACTCCCTCTCCTGTTAATAGAAGTATATAAGGCTTGAAGACTTCTATGCAAATCAGGGGTTCATATTTGAAAAAAAATCTTTCTGAAGAGCTTGAAGATGTCATATATATTGCATATATGTTTTAATATTTACAAATGCTATCTGTATACTATGACTGTCAACACAGAGCTATGGCAACAGAAAATTATTTCATCTGGTAGAACAACAGTTCATACTTATAGTGTAGGTCCTGGATGAGAAGTCCCCACAGAACGTGTATTTACATCTTATAGAGGCAAGTAATAATAAGTAAGTAGATCACTAAGTGGCTTAGATAACTACCTAATCATATTCTACCTACTGCAGTCTTTGTGTTTTTAGTAGAATTGCTAGTAATATTTCCATCTATCAGGGGACCTTCTGTCTTCTGTCTCTCTATTGTAACTTCTGAGCTTACAAGTTATATGTGAAGTTTTATCCAAGTTTAAATATTTTAAGTGGACTGTAGATCTCTGCAGATAAAACTTCACAGGGAATTTCTGTCGTTGATTGTGTCACTATAGTGTCTGGTATGGCAATTGAACCTTAGGTTGAATTGGAAGTCCACAAATGTTCATTGCTGTGTGCACTTGACTGCTGGAACAGAAAGTTATGGTTACTTTGAGCATTAAAATTCACTTCAAGTACGTTGTAATTCTTTCACTAGTACTTGGATAGCATAGTACATCTATTGAAATAGGATTTGAAAGCCCACAATCATAACATAAAGTTGATTAATTGAACTATTGTTGCTGCTGCTTTTGAAACTCACAAACTTTCTAATTTCTGTCAGCACTCTTCCCACCACTATGCTCCCTGACCTTTGTTATTCAAGTTAGAGATAAAAGTTACTGTGACTATTGTGAAAGATATTTAGAATGGTAATCAAAATCAAAACAGCTGAAGTACCTACTATGCAAGTTAAACAGTATCTGGGAATGCCTTTCTGAGGAAACAAGAAGACCACAGCAAGGCAGCTGCAGAAACAACGAGTCACTGAAATCACTTATCAGTGGTCTACAGTGATCTGAAGATTTATAAAAGTGATAAAGTTGCATTTTCTGTCTTTCGGGACCTTGAGTTTATTTTCTTTTGCAGATTATCTCTAGGTATAACAAAAAATCAAGGATAAGTATTTAAAGGTAAAGAAGGTAGACAATCTGGTTGAATATAGCTTAGCAGAATAGAGAAGGTACAATATTTTTTTTTTTAAATAAATAGACAAAACAAAAACAATGTCAGTTTTTCTCTCTAAAGAGAATGGCAAAACTTTCAGGAGACTTGCTCCATCTTCCCGTTTCTTTCACTAGCGAAACTTCTCACCAAAACTTCCAGATCCTTCACCTTGGGGGACCTAGTGTAATTGGAAACTTAAATCAGAAATGAATAAAAAATAAGATCCTAATCACATTTCCCTACAGTCTTTCCTCTAACCCTGAGGATAGTAAGATTGTGCTTTCTTATAATAATGAGAGAATTAATGCTCCTCTCTTTCACAGAGATGCTGTCAGGAGAAATCTGTTCAGGTTTAGATGTATAGGCTGGCAGCCTGCCCTCTCAGCTCAGGAAGGCATGGCACCGTGCCCTCAGGGTTGTAACTTTTTCTTTCCCATGACTGTGCAAAATCAGTCAAAATTTTCTCCCAACCTCAATTCTTCTGCAGAAGACCTGTCTGTACTGCTGTTTTTGCAACATAAAATTCTCTCCTACTTCTCACTGTCAGCTTTCTTCCTATAGCCAATGCATCTTAAATTTCTCACACAGCCCACCTTTCTTAATTCAGGTCAGCTTTTCAATGGCTTTTCTGAGTACTGATCTCTGAGCACTATTTGATGAGCCTCAGATAGGGGTAGCTAAACCTCTGGTAATTGCTTGAACTTAAGCTCAGCTGTTCTTATAAGAGTAACCACTCTATAAAGTTAAATGTTTGGATGGTTTGGTAATACATGCTATATAAAAATACCTTGAGTCAGGTTTTTGGAAGAGTTCAATTTGCCATAAAGGGGTTGGATTGTCAAAAGTTTTCATTGTTCCACAAACTGACCTTTCAAAAACATCACTTTCTGATACTACCAGAAAGAATGAAGCTTTCTTGATATTTCGTCACTAATGAAGAAAAAAAGATGAGTAGCAAGCAAGGAAATGACACTAAATAGTAAGGGATGAAGGGAAAACATGATCCTGATGAGGCTGGTATTTTAAAATGATCCAAAATACTTGGCCAATGTGAAATACAGTTAGATTATGCAACTTCTAAAATGAAATGAATAAAGCCAAAGAACTCATCTTTAAAAAGGAAACACTGAAGACAATTTTACACACACACACATTAAGTTGTGCCTTGCAATTGAAAAAGGAAGATTGCAGAGAGATTATGTCAGATAATAAAAATCTATTAAAGACTGTAAGTCTTCGTCACCTGGACATTTACGCAGCCAGTCTAGTAAGGTTTTTTTTTTTTTTTTTTTTTGAATACTTGAATATTTTTTGGCTATTTGAATGGAATATTACAGTTCTAGACAGAACATGAAGGCAGGTGGCACTGCAGTGTCTTCTTTGCCAACATTAAAGATAAGGAAACACTTTAAGTATCACATCTTCGTTTGAATTAATTCACCTGAACAGAAAAACTAGAGACAAGGCAAACAGATTCCAGTCTCATTTGTAGAATATTACAAGCAAGAAGTAGCACAAAAAAATCTGCTAAAGTATTTCATGCATGTCACTCTGGGGGTGTTCAACATGCATATTGACAAGATTGCACTAGTAAAGGTCCTGGAGTGATGACATCCACAAATCCCTGAAATCATCAACTTAATGTATAGCAGCCGAAGAAGCTGTCAAAATGTTGGATATCAACAGTTGCTGTATTTTGCTGCTGTATAAAGCTTTTGTGTGCCCAGATCTTCAAAGCTGTGTGCACATCTGGTTTTCCACACCACAAGAGAGCAGAGAGAGGCAACTAAAATGATGGAGGTGGATGAAACTGCTTCCTTTGAGGACTGGAATGGCAGTAATTGTTTCTTTTGGGAAAAAGAAATCTAAAGGGAAGCAACCTTGTACAGTTGTAAAATGATAAGAGCGTAGCTGTTACTCCTGCCATATTTGCATTAGGAGATATTGGAATTTAGAGGAGATTGGCTTAGAACAGACAAAGAGACATTTTAGCAGATTTTTTTTTCTGTAAGAGATTATGTATGCAGATACTATCAAGAGATTAAAAAAAAAAAAAAGATGAACAAATTGGTAGTGGGTCCATGGACACATGGACAAATACTAAAGGAACTATTTAAAAGTATTCTTTTGCATGATTACCATACCTAATTCCATGATTGTCAATGAAAGGGAATCTTTGTGAAATAAACTGTCAGGGAGGCCAGTCTTATTTTCTCTCTCTGTAAATAGCACCTCTTATTTTCAGTGCTGGAGACAAAGTGTTGAACTAAGTGTTTCATCATGGAGACAAAATGTTGAACTAAGTGTTTCATCATTCTGAACCATTTGGATCTTTTTGATATTCAGTCACCTGAATATTTTTGATATTCAGTCACCTGAAGCCCCTGTCAGGGTTTTCTGATAAGCTTGTTTGGATGAATAGAAAGATTAAAACTTAAAAGACACCTTTAGTGTACTAAAAGTCCTGAAAATGTGTAGCAGGAGTGTGATATGACAAAGAAATTGGGCTCTTGACTTTTTAAGAAGCTGCCAAGCCCTATTCTGGATGTTTCTGTGGTCCTGTGGTGCTAACCTGCTTCAGCAATAGATGAGAGAGCCTGTGTAAATTGAGACCTTTCCAGTCACTGCAGAGAAATAATATTTGTTACAGGCATTTGGGGAATCTTTTCAACTTCTGTTCCCTTGTTTGATGTTCTGGACATCCTAAGGACATTTCAACCTAAGATTTATCAGTCTCACTCATACTTTTTACTGGATTATCAAAACAGATCATGCATAACTGGTACCACTCTTGACCAAAATAGCCATTGCCTTATTTAGAAGAACATTGTCCTTTCTCTTAAAAACATGACATATTCCAAACACTGAAGAAACTCGCATTAGATTCACAGGTTGTGAGTATATAACTTCTGTCTATATAACTATCTATATGACTTTCACATAAGATAAAACCTTCCTGAGCAAGTTAATGGGGAGCAAGCTAGGCAAGAAAAAAATTATTTACCTCATAGAAATTTTGTGATGTAATCAGAGGTCACTGAACTGCTGTAGTTTTATCTATCACTATCTATTGAAATAATGAGTCTGTTTGTAGAACTTGCAAATTCCAAGTGGAAACCAGGTTTCAATTCAATAGGCCAAAATTGTGCACATAGTGTAAGCTATGTGAAAGATTATGGGTTATAGTCGTTTTTTAAAAAAAATAATTTTCATCACACGTTCACAGAAAATTGTAGACCTTTGACCAATTTGGTCAAGGTGCTTAAAAGTGTTAAAAGTACTTAAAAGATATAAATCCGTGGGGTTTTTCTTTGTTTGTAAATTGGTGGGGTTTTTCTTTGTTTTTTTTCCTGCTAAGTATTAAGGCAGATACTTGTTTCTTCTAATGAACTGCTGTACAGCAATTCACACTACTAACTGTGAGATGTCATTTAAAATCATTTCTAGGAGAGTACTGAGGTTTAAATACATTCTTAGTTAATGGCTAACCCCATTCCCTGGAGGAAAATACAGAGAGAGCAGCAGTAAAGTCCTTCAGCTGTGGAGCTACTTAAGCAATGTTGTCTGGCAGATCCTTTATTATAGGCAGCTGACAGCCTGGAGTTGAGTGTCAGCAATACAGAAGCTAAACTAAGGAAGGTCCTTTGCCCACTTTGGTTACAACAGTGTCATTAGCTTGGTTAAAATGGTGTTATCAGTGATATTTTTGATAATTGACTTTTTGATAAAAGTCAGTTCATGAATGGAGAACAGTTGCTTGAAACTAAATACAAGACATATTTTAATTGAGCAAAATAATATTGTTTGAAGCATTTCCATCTATGGAAGGCTGAAGAATCTTTAAAATGAAACGCCTATAGGATGTAAGAATTTGACAGCTGTCACCAAATAAGGATCAGCTTTTTCAAAACATGTTTGCAAGCATTTGTAGATGATAGATGTAGATGATGTGTCAATGATTGTAGATGATGATTTGTAAGTGTAGATTTGTATATTTGTTTGATTAAGATCTGACCTTTCTTCCTCTTCTCTCATTTAAATAGCAGCAGACTTTTGAGACTTCTTGTTTTTGTTTTCTTTGTATCACTAGGGCACTTTCCTTATTACTGCCTCCTTTATATATTCCTCCTGCAGACACGGCATAAGATCTGTTATGATATTATCGTTGTATGTAATATCTACATATTTTCCCAATGTGATCATTGTGAGTCTGTTGAGACCTGTTTTTTACTTGCCAGTTTTTATGAAAGACAATAAATATATTCTAAAAATCCTAAATAAATACTAATTTTACTTATGGGAGATAAAATTGTAATTCTGTCCCTCACAATTTTCATTTTGCTTGCTCTTTTGGGACCCATTTCTAGATATTAACAATTCACTTGGGTTGCACACATAGAGAAAGATAAAAATCTCTAGTATCCAGCATATAATCTCACTGTTCAGTGTTCTTTTTTAACTTTGTCTATCTCCTTTCAACCGTGTGTTAACAGAGGTAATTTTGATGCTGACACTATTTACTTATCATATTACTTATTCTACTTATTTATCTCATTATGGAAAGACTAACAGCATTGATTTTTTTTTTTTTTGCTTGTTTCAATGGCTTTTTCCACAACATGATATTTTTCTAACTTTCCTATGTCTTACACTCTGCAATAAATTATCAGTGCTGTAGAAAATTGGAACTCTCCTTCTCTCATTCCTGATTTGAAAGAGGATATTTGTTCACACTTTTAAATTATATTTCTTACTGTGTGATTTTTTAAAAAATGTATTTAAAATTACAAAACACAAGAAGCTGAAAGCTGTGTACTATGTAAGAACAAAACTGAAAGCATGAAATGTCTATCTGAAAGATGACTGAGAACTTAACCAATCTGTCACTTAAGAGCAGTCCACTTTTGAACAGTGATGTTCCCACTGTGAAACAACCACGCGTAGTTAGTACACCATAGTGATCAATGACCTTGCTGCTAGTAAGAAACTGGGAGAAGCAGAGATTCTTAAAATCAGTAAACAATTTTCAGTAAGGATTGAACAAGTATAGCCAAGGATAAAATAGAGGAATTATGGAGATTTTATCATGAGCATTTTTCATCAGAGTCTGCTTGCAGTTATATATCATAGCCTTCTGTTATCTTGAGGAGGAACTCTTATTGTGTCCTCTGTGTGAGTTTGAGAGAGGTCGATGGATATTTATGAGGATGTAAGACTGACTTACTGTCATTGATGACAGCATCTCTGGATCCTGGCTTTGCCTCCCTTTCTCAGTGGACTTTACCACAAAACAAGTCTTCCAAGCTTAGGTGAAACTCACGACCAAAGGAAACTCGGCAGGTCGTTGCTGCAGTTCTGGGACTCCGTGGCCCTGGTGGACACAGGCTGTGCACAGCCTGAAGCATCCTCCATGTACATGGGCCTGCCAGCAAAAGCAGATGGTGGCTGGCAGCAAATCCAACTCACAGCCTGCAGTTTCCGCTGTCCATGTGCTTCCCTCCAGCCCTTGTGCCTCTCTTTGCCTTTCACATGCCTAAGACCTTCTTGCCTTTGTGTTACGGAGGTTAATTTTTATCTTGCAGAGTAAGAGCTTGATGATGCTTTTCTAATACAGTTTATGCAGTTCGAGACATTGCTTTCCTAGCTGCAACAACCAGGGGACACGGCCAAAATGCCAGCTGAAAGGCACATAGCCAGGTGTTAGCTGAGCTCTGTCAAGATGGTCAGGATTAGTTCTGTGACTTTTTCTCAAAGAATTTTACAACCAGGCTTAGATTAACAGCTAGCAGTCCCTGCAGTCAGGTTGGCAGAAGCTTTAGCAATGAAGATCTGGGAAAGCAGCAGCCCCTTACATTACTTGAAACCAGGAGAGAAGCTGACCATGCAAAGCATTCTAATAAAAGGAGCCAACAGATCAAATTCCACATTTTCCAAGCACAAATTGTCCTAGTGCAAATGTTATCCATGCTGTTTTTCAGCCTGCTACTAATTTGTTATCTTTGCTTTCAGTGCTGATACTTTAAAGGCAATAAAGAATGAGTAATTCCTTTTAGACAGCTGTACATGCATCTGTTGTGCTAGGCAAATATGAAGGAATCAGCTGCCGTGACCTAGAGCCACTAGGTGAGCTGTGCAGGTCTGTATATGTTTGGGAAAATAATGTGTGGTAGAAATGCATCTTCTGTCTTTTTATGAGATAAATTTTCTTCAAAACATACAATCTTATTGGTAGTCAGTACTGTTTTATAAATGTAAATTATGGACAAGCAAATAAACTTTATCCTGTCTTTTTCAAGGAGGAGCTGAAAACATGTTTAATGTCAATGATTTAGATTGAAAAAAAAGACATCTTCGAAATCTGCATGTTTGTTATTCTTTATCTCTAAATGTTGCTGGCTGGTATTGGGACACTAGTATTGCAGGAGAAAAAGTGAAGAATTTGTGAAAATATTCTGTTTTTAAGACCTGCTTCTGGAGTTCTAGAAGTTACTGTGAAATTTGCAAGTTACAATATTTTATTATATTGTATGTTATTATACTTTATGTTACAGGAAAGTATTTTCTTCTCCTCCTCCTCTTAGTCTTTATTTCCTGAATTCTGTGTTTCACCAAATAAAATGGATTGATTTTCCTAATATTTGCATAAAAATTATCCTTGTATGGAATGTAGATGAGTAAGTGAAGCTTGCATAGCTTGCATAATGTTTTTGAGAGTCTTATATTCAGGAAAGTGTCCAAGATGCCATATGATAGTTCAGTGAGGATAGTTGTAAATCATACTGTCACTGGAAAGTGAGCTCATGTATCAAACTGACAATATATAAATGGCAATATTCCATGGAAATGCTATTTTTTTTTAAGATTTCTAGATTTGCAATAAGAACATTAATAAGAAGTCAAATCATGATCATCTTTGATGTGTGCTATCCTCCCTAAAGAATTTAACGAAGTTTGACAAGTTAACTGGACAAAAATGACCAAATTCTGCACATTGAGCAGACTTCATGTGTCACAGGTTAGACTGAGTTCAAGTATGTAGCGTGCGAGCAATTCTATAGCAACTTGCTGTATGAATTACTATCTACTCTCTTCTTGTAGTTCAAAAGCTTGTGTGAAACCTTTATCACACACAAACTTCCATTAAGAGAGGGTTTTTTTGGAGAATTTAACCTCCAAAAACATTTGTTACAATTGCACTGGCAAACAGCAGATGGTGTTAGTAAGAACAGTTAGAGACTACTATAAAGTATTAATCATAAATAATATTTTTGGAACTATTTATCACTTGTGTGTATATTTTTGTTTCCAGTACTTATCTTTAATAGTGTGATGTACTTCTGCTGCTTTTTCTTTGTATATACATCTTATGTCAAGCTCTCTTTCCTGGTAGTAGTAGCGCATATTCTCATGATTTACCCCAGATTTAACTAGGGCATTATTGCAATAAGTGAGAAATTTATTCAGAATGTTTTCTATATTTTGGAGTCAGTGCTGCATGGTTGTTTTTATTTGTTTGTTTGTTTTGTTTAGAGTCCTGTGGACAGAAGTATTAAATGTTGGCTCTTACTTGGAAGAGCTCAAAACAGTCCATAAAAACAGGACATATGCTAGCACAGTGCATTTGGAATCACTTGGTGTAGGAAGGTATATCCTTTCCAGCTTGGCCTTATTTGAGTTCAAAGGGAGCCTAGACAATTAATGAGAAGAGCAATTCGTTGTTGTTGCTAACAATAATGCTAAGTACCCTATGAGGCTCAGGAACACCTCTGAAAGTAGCTGGAGAGTGGACGAGTAATCATGGAAGATGCTATGAATGTTTGACTTGATTTTACTTTTCCTGATGGCTGCTGTTGGAGACTCTTGAGGGCTTGATGGTTCAGTTGAGCTGTTCTAACATACATCCCAGAAAGGAGCAAGGACAATTATGAGCGTGGAGAGGATAATTATTCTTCTCATTCCTTGGGGCTTACTTTGTCTTGTGTGGGTTGTTCAAAATGCAAATTTTGGTGACTATTATCCACTGAAGTTTTTCTTCAAAAGAACTTGTTCAAAAAGGTTAATAAAATTATCTTTGCAACTCTCTTTACCTGTGAGCAATTCACTTTGAGCTTCCCCTGCACATATAACTCATACTAGAGAGAGAAAGAGAGAGAAGGAAGGAAGAAGGAAGGAAGGAAGTAGGGAGGAAGGAAGGAAGGAAGGCAGGAAGGCAGGAAGGAAGGCAGGAAGGAAGGAATGAGGGACGGAGGGGC
>JAVCKT010073007.1:2007-15313 GCA_032273925.1 Rhynchotus rufescens
GACCCACGTCTATCTACCCCGCACTCGGGTCGCTAGGAGGGAAGGGATCCTTCCCTCGGCTCCCCTCCTCATCGCGGCCCCTTTGGAGAGCTCTCCTCCTGTCAGGGCTTTCCTGGGATTCATCTAACTCCCGCTACATAAACTCTGGAGGCGTGTTTATAAGAAAGGATTAATTCAGGCACCGAACCTTTTCCAGGCTTGTCAGCAAAGGCTCGCAGGGAGCTGTCTCCATTTCCCGGGGAGCAGCAAACGGAGCGGCTCTCGCCGGGTTTAGGGAACAGCCAGGTTGGGGCGGCTCTTTGTTGAGAGCCCGGTTACCACGAGTTGTTCCCTCTGCTTTTCATCTGCCACGCTCGGGACCTGCAGAAACCGCCTGGCGCCCGCGCCCCGCACACGCACCGCGTCAGAGACGCACTGGCATTGAAGAAATGCAACCGCTGGTGCCCAGCTAAGCTCCTCTCGCTGTCACTCCTTGCATAAGAAGAGCTCTTATCTCTATTTCCTCACAGTTGTGGTCACCACCACAGAGTGGGGACACTTCTGTGTCCTTCCTCCCTGTCCCCCCATCCTTCCTCTCTCTGGTTTCAACTCATCCCTCCTCGGTACCGTTTCTTCTTTTATTTTCTTTAGAGGAGCCTATTTTGCCTTCCCCCGCGTGGTGGTGCTGCAGATAAAAACACCATGGAGATAACAAATAAACAAGAGCACCTGACCATGAGGTGGACAGGCCTGGCCACCAGCCAAAGCCTATAGACGGCCAAGGGTGAAGTCCTTAGGAGAAAACACGCAGGGCAGCCAAGTATTCTCAGCTGCTGGCAGCCAACTACAGCTCGATGTGCACCCGGGCAGAGCAGCTCTCCCTTCTGAGAAGCACCCTGGCCCCAAATCTTCCTTTTCTAGAGCTCTACGGGGTCTTGTCAGGACTCTCCGCGCTGCTCCGTGCTGCAATAACAGGAGCTGCTGACACCAACCGGCAGCTCTGGTGCCCAGAAGTTGTTGGCAGAGGTGTCAACAGGCAGCCCAAATATAGGCCCTCTGGGAACAACAGTTGTCAGGCGACAGGTCCCAGCCCGGACCTGACCAGAGACACCCAACAGCCTCAGCCACCATCTCCGAGCCCTGCACAATTGCCCAATTCAAGCCACCACAGAGGGGAAACATGCTCTGCAGCCCAAGCCTCTGCATTGACCTGGGCAGCCTAATGCCCACAGAGCCAGAGGAAATGTCACAGCACCCCAAAGGTCATGCCAGCACCTTGGTGTTTTCCTCCTTGACGTTAGCACAGCTCAGAAACACAGATTCCTCCCAGCCAAGGTGAGGATTACTCCGCTTGACACCCATTCCCACACATTTGGGATATGCCGGGCTGTGGTCCCTCACGCTCCGGATCACCAGCCTGCATCCTCTCAGAGCCCTGTGCTCCTTGGGAAAACAAAAGCAAGGCCTTGGCATTGCTCTTCCTCCCCTCACATCCTCAAACATCCACGGAGCTCTTGCTCCAACTCAGTCCCTTGGCAGCAACCCTGCAAAATGTTCACTAACAGCCAGACCTTTCCATGTCCCTCCAGAAATGCTGCCCTCCAAGGAGACTGTGCTCCCTGCAACACGTGTCCAAGGGCAGCCAGTTCCTTTCTGTCCCAGGAAGGTTTTACTGACCTTAAAAGCCTCTGAGAGTCTCCTACTTGAGAGTGAGCACTGCTTGAGGATACAGGGCAGAGAAAGAGAGCAAGTCTCTCATTTCCAAAAGATTTTTTCTGCGCACAGACAATCCCTCTGGAAAGAAAATGTTCTTCAGTGCCTTGAGTGCCTGTCCTGAAGAGCAGGGTCTGCCGGGGGGCCAAGGCCATGCAGCGAAGGCCACGTGTCCCCTCCGCCACGGGAAGGCTCCAGCAAAGGAGCAAGCGCCACCCCTGCGTGCTACGTGATGCAGAGCAACCACCTGGTCCTCTCAGCTCCTGGGGGCATTTTGGGGTCAGCTAATAAAGCTTTGGGTGCTCTAGGAACCCCTGCGCCCCTTCACAAAGCAGGGCCAGAGCTGACATCGCTGTGTGGGGGGAGATGAAAGCTTCAAGGGTCTGTTTAGACTCGGGCAGCAGGAGCTGGGGCAGAGCAGCACTTTGTGAAAGGAAGAGCCGACCTGGAAAGCCTCCCTTTAGGAAGAGCGCAGGAAACGGTCAGGTGGCCAAGAGCACTGGAACAAGCTAATGCCAGGGGGGATGTAGAGCTCCTTTCTCTCCAGGGAAGAGCCAAGCCAGGCCAAGCAGGGCGGTGGGGAACAGCGAAGTCGGGCAGCAAACGAAGCGGTTGATGAGGCTGATTAGGCAGCGACGCGGCCAGGGCAGGGGGTGGCGGAGCAGGTGACGCCAGGCTGCGGCGGTGGCAGCCGTACTCACTCAGGCACTGCAGACCACTTTTATTCACAAGAGGTTTGGCACACAGCGAGCAGCTGGCGCAGCTGGAGAAAACCCCTGGCACAAGCTGGTGCCCATTGATCTCTTTCCACCTCTCTTTTGGCTCCTTGGGTTCTTTCTCTTTGGGCTGCTCTTTGTTCTTACCCTGAGGGAGAGAAAACACAGCTCCGTTAAAGGCCTTGCTCTCCCCAAAACCCCTTTCCGCCCACGCTAAAAATGAGTGTGAAGAGAGGTGGCCACAGCAAGCACAGGGGCCCATAGTTCCTGAGTCTTTGGGATTCAAGTGGCTCTCTCAAATGCCTTCCCAAAGGCACTAAAAATCAGACACCGCTTTGTTCAGTGCATAATACCAGAAGTCTGATCTAGTATAGAACTTCTAGTATAGAAGTCTACTCCAGGGCATCTGCTGATGAGTGCAGAGGCCATCCCAAAGCTCCCCAAATCACTGCTTGGGCCCGATTGTGGAGAATCCAGCAAACTCCCCCAAAATTCCGCCCCTCTCCCTTACCTTATCCTTCTGCCAGGAGCCGGTGACTCGGCTCCGCAGGGAGCTCAGGCGTCGCATCACCTTGGTGCCCCTCTCTGCTTTATCAGCCTTTCCGCTGTCCTCATTTCTGCAACAAACCCGCAGAGATTTTAGCCATGGGGAAGCTAACCAGGCAAGCAAACTCTCAGGGATCGCTTGTGGAAAGCACCTGACGTGTTTCCTTAGGACCCCATCCCTGACTTTTCCATCCCCTCAAGGACCACGTTCAGCATCAGTCATGTCTTTCATGGGGAAGTTTTTGAATAGGGAGCTGAGTTTTTGAATTATCTCTGCATTTTCTGGCTGTCTCTATGTTTTTAACCAGTTCCATACCCAACAATCCTAGTTGATACCAGTGTCCTGCCCACAGTACGAGCAGGGCAGCAGAGCTTAGATGGAGGGGGACCAGAGATCTGAACGTGCTCGGGGGACACAAAGCATCTGCCCGGCTCAGCACTCACTTACTCATTAGAGAGGAACTCGAACCACGTGAGGTTCTGCTGGGAAGCATCGCTGCTTTCTTGCACACACGCTCTCTGCTTCGCCCTGTGCGGGGAGAAGGCATCAGAGACGCAACTTGAAACACAAGAGCAGAACTTGCGGGTGGGCAGAAAGGCCCCGTCTTTGGGGAACGGGCAGTCACACGCGCTGGGGGTGACAGAACAGGCGAGTGAAGGGCGACTTCCCCTCGCGATCTCACCCAAGTGTGAGAATCATTGGGAGAATACTGCAGTTACGGGGCCCTAGAGATCTCTCCCTGGAGGATGGATGGAAGCTCCAGCTCCATGTGAGGAGGAACTTCTGCACTGTGAGGGTGCCCAAGCCCTGGACAGGCTGCCCAGGGAGGTCCTGCTCTGGGGGTCTTCAAAACCCACCTGGATGCCGCCCTGTGCCCCCTGCTCCGGGTGTCACTGCTGGAGCAGGGGCTGGACTGGATGATCCCTAGAGGTTCCTTCCAACCTCAACAACTCCGTGATTCTGGGATTCTGTCTCACTTGCCAGATGGGGCCCGGGCAGGCCCATGACCTCCACCCCGCTGTGAAGGGATATTAGAGCTCAAGCCCTGGCTTGGAGAGGAAGCCTCAGTAATTCAGCACACTCTCCCCAACAGCTCTCTACAAACTCTGGGGTCAGAACATGCAAAGCAGGGGTCACACTCCGTTCAGGGGACACTCCTCGGCCGCGGTTCCCTCTCGCAGAGACACTCACCCGTGGTACTGCTTCAGCTCCTGAAGCACCTGCTGCACAATCAGTCTGCCAAGGACGAGGCAAAAGGAAGAGGAGAGATTAGAAAATGCCCTTGCAAACATGTCCTGCTCCCCGTGAAACAAATGGTTTCTGTTCCCTTGGCACCGTTTTACAACCAACTGTCCAGCCCCAGCATGGGGGGACCTGGATCTGCCTTGAGGTTGGATATGGGATCTCCGGTGGTTCGGATGTGCCTGGGGAACCCAGGCAGATCAAGAAGGTCAGGGCTGACGATACCTACACGTGGTCTGGGGACACGTGGTCCTTCTCCAGCATCTCCAGAGCAGGGGGCTGCACACCTGGAACATAAAACACCCTCAGGAAGGATTCTGCTTTGCTTTGCAGCAGGTTTCAAGCCATGCAGTTAGACCCCAATAATCCTCCTAGGTTCAAACTCTGCCTTTGCTGGTGAGAGGGACGTGCAGAGCAAGGGAAAGGCTGCATCCCCTTCTGTATTATCCCTCTTTTCTGTCCAACTTCTGAGCATCCTGCTTGCAACAAGAGGGTAGGAGGTGCCACCATGGAGCAGCTTCCCATGTGCTTCTCAGGCTGGGCTCTCACCCACTCCCTGGGTTTTGCCCTAGGGTGGCCCTCACAGGTGGGAGAGCTTAATAGGCTCCAGCAAGGGCCCAAATTAAGTTTGCATCAGCTGTGGTGCTGCCAAGACCACCTGAGACAGGGGCTCTCATACGAGCTGAGTCCTGTCACCGCCTTCTGCAGCAATAAGAGCTGGAGCTGAGGAAGAATCTTCTGAGCAGGGATTTCTCTGTTCTCAGGCTCATAAGGCCTCCTTAGGAGGGCATTTAAGAGCAGATGATGCATTTTGTTCCTAGGATACCATCTTTGAGCAGCGCCTTGGCCACAGACAGGTTACAAGGCAATGTGTCACTGGAGACGGGCATGTCTGCGCTCAGGCTACACCTAGAACAAGCTCAAAGTCAGCCTGACTTTGTTTCGGGAGCTCCTGGGACCATGCAGAAGGGAAGGGCAGAGGATGAAGGGCTTTCAGAGGCCTACATTTGTATCTTCTTAATCACAAAATATATATAGATATGTTTTGAAGGGATTCGGTGCCACAGATGTGGTACACACGGACCTTCCAGGGCCGGCAGAGCAGCACTGAAGCTGCTGGATGTCTGAGGAGAGGCAGCCTCGTCGCAGGCTGACGGCGCAGACCTTGACCTCAGCCTCTTCCCGTTGCTGCCGCATTCCTGCAGAAGTAAAAAGCCACGGACATCCTTGGTCCTTCGTGCTCCAGGACCAAGTCTGACCGTGAGACACACCGCACTGCTGTGCAACGTGCAGTTGCTTCGATGTGCAATTACGCAGTGGTTTTAATCGTCTCCTTGGCGGTGGCGGCCGGGGACACTCACCGGCGCCGGGCCCGGCCGCAGCGGCTCTATCTGCACTTGGATGACGGTGCCGCCGCTCCAGGCGCCCGGCTCGCGCCGCGGCAGCCGCAGGGACACCAGGGGCCGCGGGCAGGACGGGGCCGCCCGGGCCACCTCCTCCTGCTCCAGGTCGCTGCCCAGCTCGGTGGCGTCGAGGCTGAACCTAGGACAGGAGAGAGGCACGGGGCAGCGCAGCGAGCTGGGAATCCCTTTTTTTTCCCTGGGAAAACGAGGCACAAAACAGCCCTCCCAGGGCGCCGTGGTTGCCTGAACACCGAGCGCCGTGGTGGTGCCGATGGGAGCAGAGCAGAGCAGGGCAGCACCCAGGCCTGGAAAGCAGCGTCCCAGCCCGCAGCACAGGCTGTTCCGCAGCGCGAGGAGGAGGAGGACGGTGCCGCCTTCCTCCCTGTGGGCAGAACCACCCCTGAGCTGAGGGCTGGGGGACGTGGAGGAAGCTGATGCTGTCCAAGGGTTCCCTCTGAGCCCAGTTTTGCTCCCCCTGCCAAAATGGCTTCCTCTCCCGAGCCCCAAGAGTGGGAAAAGAGGCTCTTCCTATTGCCAAGCAGGCGTAAAAGCCTCTTGCTGCCCCAGGGCCCGTGCCAGGGTGTCCCAGCATGAGCAGGAGGATTCCAGCTGCCCTGGCACAGAATCCCAGGATGGCTGAGGTGGGAAGGGACCTCTAGGGATCATCCAGTCCAGCCCCTGCTCCAGCAGGGACACCCGGAGCAGGGGGCACCCGGGCACATCCAGGTGGGTTTGGGAGATCTCCAGAGCAGGAGCCTCCCTGGGCAGCCTGTCCAGGGCTCGGGCACCCTCACGGTGCAGAAGTTCTTCCTCACATGGAGATGGCTTCAACTTGAGAAGAGCCTGGCCTCTTCCTCCCTACATTCCCCCTTCATGGCCGTATACACATTGATGAGATCCCCTCTCAGCCTTCTCTTATCCAGAGAAAACAGACCCAACTCAGTCTCTCCTCGTAGGAGAGATGTTCCAGTCCCTTCAGCATCTTGATTGCCCTCCGCTGGCCCCTCTCCAGCAGCTCCACATCCCTCTTATCCACGGGAGCGCAGAGCTGCCCCCGGCACGGCCACTGCCTTGATCCCGGCTCGTGGCTGCTCCTGCACGAGGGCAGGGGCAGCAGGGCAGGGCTCGGGGCCGGCCCCTCGGCCGGGCGGGCGCTGCGGGAGAGCCAGCAGCGTTGCCTTGACTTTGGCTTGTGACACTTAACACAAACAGAGGATTAACGCTGGCTCTGCGTAGCACTTAAATCTTGGCCAAGGGACTACAGTGTTTTCATTTAAATCTGGCTTCGCTTTGAAATCTCCGTTGCGATGAAGTGGAAAGCTCGTGCAGTGTCATCAGCACCTGTTTGTGTCCAGAAAGCTTTCTAACCTGCAATCTCCTCCTCCTTTTTTGCAAATTTGATCATATTTTGTATATGTATGTGTATGTATATGGCTTTGCTGCATCCAAACAAGGTGCTTTGGGCTCGGTACCAGCCCCACGAGTCCCTCCGCTCTCCTCGTCTGGCCAGAGCAGCTCCAACAGCTTCTGGGGAATGGCTCTTTGGAGGCAAAAACTCCTGCAAAAGGCTTGTAAAGAAAGGCTCATCAGAGGAACAGCGTCCAGCACGCAGACTTCCTTTTGCCCCTTGTAAAGAACTTAGTGTGCTTAGTTTTTCTGGTGTCACTTCAGAGCTCTTAAGAAAAATAAATAGGACTTCAATCCTGTGCATCAGGTTAGAGATGCTCTTTTTCAAGGATATCAAGGAACGCTGCTCTTTGGTAATTTAAAATCCAGCAGTTTAAATATCTGCTGACGGCAGCTCCAGCTCTGCAGGCTCCAGAGCTGGTGTTGGGCAGCTCAGTTCTTTCATGTTCCAGCTCTTGCTCGTATGCAAAGCCAACAAGAGCGGCAGGTACTTGGCAAGATTAATCCAGGGGTGTGTGATGGTGCTTGTAGGGTTTTGGGGATCCCTTTTGCTGGGGGAAGGAGAAATTCCTTAATCTGTTGACCTCTCTGCTCAAATGCTTTGTTTTCTCTCACTTGTAAGGCTCCTGGAGAGGTGCAGCTCTTCCTTGGGGCTCGTGCAGAGCTGCCCTCGCTGCTGGTATGTGGCCACGCTGGAATTTCAGGGCCCCGACGTGAGGAGCTGCCCCACGGCTCGAGTTACAGCGAGACCCTGCTGGTTCTGAAGTCGATGCACAGAGTTAAGGCAACTTAGATAACAGCAAGTGCCAGAGAGCAGAGAAAAATCTCTGCAGCCCGAGAAGCCGGGGTATGTTAGGTTGCTTTCTGGTTCTTACTCGAGTCTGACCCGCAGCAAGATTTCCCTAGAATGCAGTCATTCTTGTTTAGTGTTCTTTGTAAAAAAGGGAATTGTCTGGGGCAGGGAAGGGGAGACGATCCCAATTTGTTAGTGAAGTCTGTTGGACTGTAGGATTTTAAGTAAGATTTATAGAGTAAGGAAAGAGACTTGGGGTTTGCAAGTCTTCAGATCTCAAATGAGAGTTTTGTGCTACGTAGCTGCCATTTTGAACTTATATATGTGTAAATCTTCTGCGGTTCTGTAGTTGCGAGGGTTTAATTATGCTAACAACACACAGCATTAGTGCAATTGAAGGCTTTAATGCATAGGTTTAAGCGCTGCGTGGGCAGAACTTTGGAGCGAGGGAGCAGCGCATATGGCGAAGGAGAAGTTGGGCTCATGCGGCGTCTGTTCGGGTGCGTTTGGGAGAGGGAGGAACAGATGGGCCTCTCCTGCCGGGAAGAGAGCGGATTTGGTGCTGAGAAGCTGCATTTTGGAGCAGCAAAATTACAAGGTAGTTTCCATGTGTGCAGTGGGATCGCCCAAATGCGGGCTCGTTTTTCTCCTGTTGACGTGGAGTCAATAGAAGAAGTGGAGGAAGGTCGAGTTTGATGCTGTGTGGGGTCCTGTTAGCGTCCGTGGGAGAGCTGCTGAGCTTGGCAGCCCCGCTGCCGGGATGCGGGGAGGATGCCATCGGCTTCCGAGCTGTTTGTTGGGAAATATCTGAAAATAGTAACTGCCGTTTGCTAAGGAAACTGCGGCAAAAAATGAAGTTCTAGTTACTATGCAGAATGAAGCGCCTAGAAATCTTCCCCCGCTCAGATTCTTCAGGCATCACTCTCTTAAAAATTGGCCAATATTGTGTTTTCATGATTGAAGAATGATTGCCCTGGTGGCCTTGAGCTCTGTTGTGCTGTTAAAGATGCGATTACTCACTTTACAATTCCTCACTTTGCTAGGAATAAGGAATTTGCACATCAGGAGACATCGCACGATAATAAGGACATCAGAGATAGGATAATTAAGCATTTTTCCAGTTACCTTTTGAAGTTTCATTAACCATCCCTGTTGCATTTCCACGATGCAAGGATTTTAATCCTTCATGAGCAAGAAAATATTCCTAAAAGTGTGGCTGTCAGACAAGTGTTTCTTGTCTTTTCCGCAAAAACAAAGCGATTGCATCCTACGGATAATGAAAAAGTTAGGTTAATGACTTAAAACAAATCCTGTTTGTTTTATTATCCTGGTCTTCACTCTTTTTTGAATGTCATATTTCTGCAATAAGGCAGATTGCACTGTGTTTACACAGCTTCAGCACAGGATGAAGGAGTCCAAGAGTTCCCCTGTAAGTACCCCTCAGAAACTCCCAAAAGCCAGCGAGGAAATGGAGCTGCTCCGTGCGATGTCTGACTGTCTGCAAGTCTCGCCCAGCGGAGCCTTAACAGAGCTCAAAGGAATAAGACTTTGGTTTTAAAACTGGGTTTAAAATGAAACCTTTAAAGCTCAGTAAACTGTTTCTGTGCTCACTCAATTCAGAAGATTATAGGCTTGAGGAATCTCTGCAGGGTTTGGATTTTTGGTGAATTGAACCTGCAGTAGCGGCCTTGCTAAAAGACTTAATGGAAAAGCAGTTATATGGAAACTGGAATTTTATTGGGAACAACTTCTTCCCCTCATAGGCAGAGGTCTTCAGTGAAATTAGCAAAAACCCAAGAGAAGGGAAATGCATCATGTAGAGATCACTTCTCCTTTAGACTTCTACGTTGCTGCAACCTCATTGTAAGGACTGTCTGATTGGTATTGGCTTCTTCATTGTTCAAATATCAAGCTTCCTTAGCTAGGTACAAAATTAGAAAAGAAGCAGCTATCTTCATCAAGCATCAGTATTTAATTTAGGCAATGTTAAGCACTAGTCTTCGAGCTTGGATTTGGTAGTTAAGAGCAGCAATGTCTCTCATACGTTTAGCAGGGCAATCTCAGTAAGAGAAGTTACTGCATGATGATTCTTGTTGATCAGAATTGGGAGAAATGTGGTGTTTTCCACGTGCTCTAATCTGTGCTAACAGCAACTCCAGGCTGTGCTTTTAAACCAGCTATAGGTCTCTGAGTGATTGGGTCTACCAGTGACCATCCCTCACAGTAGGACACGCAGCAACCTAGAGCCTAACTTGAAATGGCCCAAAAGGTTCAAATCTGAGCTGTGCCTTGATGCTTAAGGAGACCCAACAGGACTCGGTGCTAAACTGTCCGGTGTTGCCTTTGTACCAAGTCGGTGGTTTTTGGAGGCTCGAGCCTGGCATGAACTATCACACGGTGCTGCCATTCGCAGCCGCTCGGGTCACTTCATGAAGCCGCTTCCCCTCTCCGCGCCTCCGTGTTCGTCTGCAGGAGACCAAGGATGATCCCGGCCTGTGGAAGAGCTCGATTTTAGTGCAGCCCAGGCAGCGAACACAGGAGGTGCCTCGAGGCGAAGTTTAACTGGAGATCTCTAGGAACAGGGAAGACACGAAGGACTCCAAGGTGATTTCCAAGCCGTTTTCCTCTCACAGCAGCTACTCCAGGGACTGGCAGGTGTCAGGGCTTGTGCTGCTGGGTTAGACCTGCCCCAAACGGCCTTAATTGCTGTGAAGTGGCCAGTGCTGATGGCAGCCGGCGATGAGACCGTATCTCCCGGCCGCGCCGAGAAGCGCCCGGGAGCCGTGGGTTGCGCAAACGGGTCCCTCGCTCCGAACGCTGACTGGCAAAGAGGCTTCTGCTGCTGCCAGACATCCTCATTGCTGAGCAAGGGACCCTAGAGAGGCCGAGTTTTATCTTAAGAGTTTGTCCCGTGTGTGAAATAAAAGCAGCGTTTTTGAGATTTGACAGCGGAGCTGTTAGCGTGGAAGAGCTTGAGAAGCCGAGTTCCCCCCTGAGCTGAAGGTAACTTCAGGAGCTTTAGTTCCCTCCTTACTGGCCTCTCTGCTGCCGCACGGCCAGTTTGGGATTCAATTCCTGTCGGATTACAACTTTCGCTTGCATAGTCTCCAAGGAGAAAGGCATTAACAGCCTTTGAGGGTGTCTTAGGCAATATCCTTAATGTTTTTTTGTGCTAATCGATAGCTGTTTGGTTTTCCTTAGAGTTGTGTTTGTGTGATTTTTCTGTCCTTTTTTATCATCTCCTTTGGGATTTTGCTTAGGGAAGCAGTGAAGCAAAAAAGCACGTGTTTTGTAGATTAAAGCCGTGTAGCTTCGGGCTAAAAAGGAAGCGTGTATAGACTGGGTGTGAGTAAATTTGAGGAAAACATGCCTTACTTGTTCTGGATGGACCTACATAGGAAGCAGATCTGGCCTCCGCATCGTGCGGGGCCCTTTTCCGTCCCCCATGGAGCTTTCCAGCCCCACGGGGCGAGGTGGGAGGCAGCTGCGCTCGGCCATGGCCTGGGGCTCCGGCTCCGGCCACAGACGCACACGCAGCCTCTGGATCTGTTTATGATTCACATGTGCGCCGTGAAGTCTGTCCAGATTAAAATCTTAACCTCTGCCTGACATTTCGGTGTCGATCATTAGTTATCAGTTTAATCTCCTTGCAGTTAATCTTATACTTCCGCTCGCTTTGTTACCATTCTCAGTTATGGACAGCTCGGTTTTCCTATGCACTGCATGCTGCACTTCCCTTTCAGTATAGATTTATTTTTATTTTTGGTGTCTAGGTTATGTTTTGCACATCTTTCCGCATAGCATTCCCCTGCAATCTTCTCTATCCACACACAGTTGAACGTGTCAACTTAGATTTCATTCTTTCCTGCCTTGTTTACTACAACATCCTTCTCCATGGCCTTGAGAAAAGCAATCTTACTCCCTTCTTATCTCTGCAGAAAGCAAAGGTTGGGCTTTTAGCCTCACGCTTTGATCGTATCGCTCCGTATTTTCAGGACAAGGTAGGAGGAACAGCTTGTGTTAGACCGACTGGTGTAACCGGAGAAGGGAGGGAGTTCACATCCTGCTGGCAGAGAGAGCAGGAGCCCGGATCTGCCTCCAAAATAAAGCCTGGCGCTTTCTTCTTAATTATCCCTATGATTAGGGCATCCCTGGCAGCGTGGATCCTAATACTGTGGCTCTTTTGGGTCTCCTGGTGTCTCAGAGGAAAAAGCGAGTGGTTTTTGCAGGGGAGCGGGTTCAAGCGAGCTGAGAAACTTTTGCAGGATGCTGTGCATCCGAGAGGGTAATGTACGGTTAAATATTAACACGAAGCTCTTGTGAGGCTCCCAGATGGTGAGTAAACCATTGAATGATAAAAGCAGGGAAGCAGATCCTTAGATCGTATGTATTTTTGCAAATTGAAATTCTTACTGAAGTTGTGAATCTCCGTGTTCGCCAGCAGCTCGCTGGGCAGGACGCTTGGGCCCCTTTTTAGAGGCAGGGAGGCTGTTCCCTTAGTGGCCGAGCTGGAAGTTCCTCTCGGCAGGACTGGAGCTCGGAGGTTTCGGGCCTCCCAGCCCACGGGTGCTTTAGGAGCAGGAATGGGTGTCGCGGTTTCTTAACGCTCCCAAATTATAAACTATCAAAGCGCTGAAAATAGCAAAGCCTGGAGTTTGCCCTGGGTTGCACAGAGCCTTATATTTAGTGATAAGTGGCTGGGAGCTGCAGCCGTACTTGAAGGTGTAATGCCAATTTTGGGGCTGGAATATTAAAGCAAAAAGCCCCTGAGGTCGGGAGTTAGTTCCAATTCCTTACACTGCACTAAGCTCCCGTGTAATTTTGAGCACAAAGTACAAGAGCAGGCTTGATGTGCCTGCCAGGGAACGGCACAATAGCAGTGTTGTAGATGCTGGGCGAAGCATTTGCAGCTCCTCGCCGCTCTCCTGGTGTGCACTTGGTGACACTTGCTCTGCTGTTAACAGGGCTGCTGTGTTTTCAAATCAAACTCCCCTGTTTTGGTATTTTGAGCTCGATTGCCACGAGTTCAGGCAGAACCGCGCGGGTTGTTTTTCTCCGTTTGGGGAAACAGCTCAGTTGTACCAGGCAAATGCAAGCGGATGGCGTCCAGTTTTGTTTCTTTTTGACAGAAGTCTTAATTTACTGTGTGATTTTTTTTTTAAGGTAAATCTGGGTTAAATGGATTAAATCTGTTGCATACGGGAAGAGGATGAGGTGCAGAACATAGCAGGCTTTCCCTAGATTTAAAATTTTTTGAGCATCAGTATCAATTACACTAGACACTTGGCCAAATACCTCTTGATAGATCCAAGAGGTATTGGATCTGTCCAGTCCAATCTACTTGTATCTATATACAAAATCCAAATATCTATTTGTATCTAGAAAATATATTACATAAAGTATGTATATACATGCATACATACATTTGAGCTCCTCTCGGTAACTTTTCCGTGTTCCTTGGCGAAATTCATGTATGAGTCAATGTCTCTATTTCCAGGGAAAAACA
>JAVCKT010073054.1:0-15310 GCA_032273925.1 Rhynchotus rufescens
TTTTTTTCTCTTTTTTTTTTCTCTTTTTTTTTTCTCTTTTTTCTTTCTCTTTTTTTTTTCTCTTTTTTCTTTTTTTTTTCTCTTTTTTCTTTTTTCTCTTTTTTTTTTTCCTCTTTTTCCACCCCCCCCCCTTCTGGTGAACTAACTAGTTTTGCAAAGCGCCGATGTAAAAACCGAGGGACCTAAGCACCTCTCACGCCGCTACGCCCCATTAGCCCCGTTTCTGGGGTTCGGGAGCGTGCGTTGTCACCTCCTACGCGTTAGCCGGAGGCTGCGGCACGCGAGCGCACAGGCGCCCGCCACCAGCATCCCTGTTTCTCCCCAGCCCCATGGGCCGGCTTCTCTGCTGCTTCTCACCCCGCAGGCCTCCCCAGGCGGCAGTACCTCCTCGCGGGTGACAGGCAGATATCCCCTTGCTAACGAAGGGCTCGCTGACCGCCCTGTTAATTCCCACGTCCATCAATCACGGCTGCTGTAACTTGGTCCAGCGGGCGCAGGGATGAAGCCTGATAAAGAGGCCCTTGACTGTGTATCCTTAGGATCAGCTGGAAATCTGAAATGATAATTGATTTTGGCCGTTAAGGATCCCACAGCGCGTTTTAAAGCAAGGAACTCATCAGCCTAGCCAGTCCCTCGGTGGGGCAGAGGCTTTACACATTGCTCCCAAAGGCCTTTCTTTTTCCCTGCTGCTTAGCACCGCGTTATCGTTGCAGTGGGCATCGGGAGTCCTGCACAATGTAATAGTGCCAAGGTGGCCTCAACGGCTCTTACAACCAGCTGGTCTTACAACCAGCCTCACCTGGGGCCTTACCCACCACCACTGCCCTGGAGCCATCTTTAAGCTCAGCCCAGTCCCCAGCTGTGTTGCCAGCTCTGCTCAGCTGTGGGGCCTGTTTTTCCAGCCTGATCCCAGCTCTATGTGCATGGACCTGCCCAGTAACCCTCTAGGGCTAGTTGGCCCATGGGGCATCCTGCTAGCTCATCCCTGTGCTCTTCCGTTGGAAGCATGTGGTGTCCTAGTGTGAGAAGAGAGGGATATTGATCCTCAGGATGGACAGGCTCGAAGCCTTGCATCAATGGATTCTTTGGATGTGTCACTTCGCCGCTGCCTGTGTGTTTTGTACGGCAGAAATCTAAAGCAAACTAGGGACAAAAAGCTCAAGCTGCCTGTAGGTAGCCAGCAGAGTGAATGTGAAGCATGAAGAACTAGTTAGCAAGGGTCAGGTCTTGCTACACGTCTATAAATAACTCGTTCCAGTTTTGTGTGGGGTTGCATTTTTCTTACTGCATTTATTTTAGTAGCAGCCAATAGAGCAAGTCCGCAGTGCATGTTAATAAGCCCGCATGGTGTGTGAATGCCTAACAGTTAAAACAGATTTGCAAGCTAGCGCATATGTGCTTATTTAATGTGTCTGAATGTATTACCACTAAATCAGATTAGTAATAAATATGTCTTACAGTGCTGACCCTATAAAGGCTTGTGTATCTACTTATAGCCTGACGGAGATCTGAACTGCTTATGTAGCTTCAAGCTATGCATGTACATCCATTGCAGAAACGAGAGTTTCTAGTTCTAAAGATTTGAAAGTCCTTTTCAACACATTTTTTTTTAAGAAAAGCAAAAACAAAGGTACTATGCATGCCTGTAATGTATTTCTTTACAACAGCTACGTGAGGCAAACGAATGCTATATCTCTTTTACAGCTAGAGGGAATTAAATGCATTTTCATTCGTGAGAGCTTTAAGCACTATAACTTACTTGTGTTAATCATAAATGGCAATATCTTTGTCCTCAACTTTGCTCTTCTATACTGAAAGCATATTCATGGGTCACTAGGCTGCCAGGTGAGTTTAGACTCAAAGATTAATTGTGCAGTTTTAACATGATTGCCTCCCTCCCTAATTACCTCATCGCACTTTAATTTAGGAAGAAGCAATTTCAGGCCCTCCGTTATGGAATGTGTTAAGCGGGTGAGCTTGAAGGATAATTCAAAGTCATTTGGTATACTTTTCCAGTGTGCTCAACACAACGAATTCTGCTCTCCATATTTCACAGAATCACAGAATGGTTGAGGTTGGAAGGGACCTCTAGAGCTCATCTAGTCCAATCCCCTGCTCCAGCAGGGACACCCAGAGCACAGGGCACAGGGCGGCATCCAGGTGGGCTTGGAAGATCTCCAGAGAAGGAGACTCCACAGCCTCCCTGGGCAGCCTGTTCCAGGGCTCTGGCACCCGCACAGGGAAGAAGTTCTTCCTCACCTGGAGATGGAACTGCCTGTGTTTCAACTTGTACCGCTTGTCCCTTGTCCTGTCACTGGCCACCACTGAGAAGAGCTTGGCCCCTTCCTCCCTACCTCCCCCTTCATGAACTTATACATGTTAATCAGATCTCCTCTCAGTCTTCTCTTCTCCAGGCTAAACAGGCCCAGCTCTCTTAGTTTTTCCCCATGAGATAGATGCTGCAGTCCCTTAACCATCTTTGCCGCTCAGTTTCCTCTTGCCTAAGAGGAAACAGGGCAATGTCCTGGTAAAAGCAAACATGGGAGGGCAACCTAGGCCAGTGTGGAGATAGTTTTGCATTCAGGCCCTAGAGTTTTGCTCAGAAAGCTGAACTAGCTGGACAGTGGCTTGGTGGTGGCCTAGCTAGGACAACACGGAGCTTGCACCGGGCAGGGATCTGCTAAGAAGTGTGTCCAAAGCTGTGGCAGATTCATCATTGCTTTTCACCTGAGTGTCACTTGCTGTTATTGTCAGGCTCCTTGCAATGTTTTCCTTCTGTTACTTCTGTCCCTTCTAACCTCAACTACGCTGTGCTTCTGTTTTAGGCTCCCTCAAGGAGATAGTCACTTAAATCCTAACAGAGGATATAAAAGAAATGCTGTGTTTAGAAAGGTTATCAAATTATGCACAGACAAGTTTATAAACAACATAAGTGATCTATCATGTAAATTACAATGATATTGAAATTTTGCAAAGCATTTTTAAAACTTGAGAATCTATTTTATTTGTAAACATTTTTTGAAAAGATGGAGGAAATAGCGTTAGAGAATGAGTAACACGTGCAACTAGTAAAAGGTTTGGATCTTTAATTTTGTTTTTGGACATCCCTAAGAGTGATTTTACAGGTTCTATTATGTAATAAAACAATATTTTTTATTTTAATTTTGATTATACTGGGGCTTTTCTTTTGTAATTATATAATACTACAATATTGATCTAAAGAAAAATTATTTCTAGCATTTTAAATTAAAAAACTGGGGCATTTTTGGACTGCAAAAATCATGCTCTGCAAAAGGACATCTGCTTTTATAACTTGGTCTACTCTTATAGACCAAGCAGTAGCACTAGAGAAGGAATCCATTTAGCACAGTGGATCCTCGCTGAGTTCATATTTAAGTCAACATTCAGGGTCATTCAATTACATTTGAGACAATACAGGTAATTTTTCACATCTTACCTCAGGATAAAGATTTACTCTCCAGATCCCTTGGCCAAATTCTGCTCAAGCTCTTTTCTTTCCTTAACATCTAATCAGGACACTTCCACTCCTTTGCAAAGCATTCTGATACTGGAAGAAACATGAATAATGTATTGGAGCAATCAAGTTTCAAGGTAGAAAAATTCTCTCCTGCTTACTGCCAGGAGACTGCATGTGACCCAGAAGATTTGCTTGAAATCTGGCCTGAGTCAAGTTTGAAGAAGGAAGGTAATGATAAGTGTCAGTGAAGTCAGGATTTCATCTCGTGATTTTAAAGGCATTTAATATTTTAATTTCTGCATTCCTTTGTAGAACATGGATAGTAAGCTTCTGTTTTCCAAAGGCATTAAGTCATTTATCTGTTCAATGAGCAAAAAAATAATTTATAATGGAGAGTTTGTGTTCAAGCTCATAAATAAAGGAAAATATGAAGGCTCAAGGTATTTCTTATGCTTCAGGAAAAAAAGCTTATGAAATGGTACCTTTTCTCTCAAAAATTTGAAACAGTGCTCTTACTTTTGACCAAAAGGATCAGGGAGGAAACTTGTGGAAAAAAAAAGAAGTCATTAGGAATTTTCTTTTGAAAACAGGACTTCAACTGCTATGGCAGTGGGGTGGTTTTGAATTTTATTCAAGATGACATGATGCACTTTGTCCAGATTAGCACTTAAGCTTAGATACTAAGATGTTTAGCCTACTTGGTCATCTACAAGAGAACTTCCTTCCCACCAGTGCTACTGGTCCACCAGCCAGTGACCAGCCACTGTCACCAGATGGTGGTGACACTGGTGACAGTGAAGTGTGACAACAAAATTAGCTAATTCTAGCTTTAAGCTGCAGAGATGCTCTCTGTCCTTGTTATCCACACTGGCCTGTACAGCATTTTCTATGAGCACCTAGAGTGATGATCACTTCTTCTGAGCCCTCTTAGCAGCACTCCTTTTAATGAATGTTTTTAGAAATTATGGGATCGGATCTCCCTGGAGAAACCAGTATTAGAAGTTGTACCTCTCCACAGATCTTAAATTGGTACTCCTCCAGACAGTCTGCAGTAGCGTGGAAAGTATCATCATTTGAAATCATCCTAGTTTTCATTCATGCAGCTTTATTATAAAAAAAAGACTGTATTTTTACTATCAAATGAAAGCCACACGTGTGCTTTTAATGTATATTATGGTACGGTATTTTATGTGCATTAATGCCTGACGAATTATGCTTTGTCTCATTTAATTTATTCCTCTGTATCTCCATCAAACTGAATGTGTATTTTAATACAACAAAGCAAGTTCAACCTCAAGAGGTTCAACATAAGAAAACAGATAAATAATTAAAACTTAAAACTTGGTGATGCCTGGATGTTTCAGGTAAGCCTGGACCTAGCTAATTCAAGCAGAGTACATACAGGGGAAAAAAAACCCAGCCCTTGCTGTAAACAGTATGTGTTAAAAATGGATACGACTGGTAAAAGGCAAGGCAGAAATGGAGGCAGAGAGAAGGGTGGTGACTTTCATAGTCAGGGAAAATCCACATCCAAGAACCAATTTCTCCACATGGCCAGGGCCTCTGAGACACATATAACATGTATCTTTACTGATATCATGCTTCAGTCTTTAAATTCTTAACTAGTCAAACCTCTAAGAGGTGTAGTTCCATTTTCTACAAGAACACAAAAATTGGTATACCATTTAAACGATTATATTAGTATAGTTTACTTCAGTCTAATATCTTGCCTCAATGACCAGCACCAAATCCTTCCAAAGAAAATACAGGCAGCCTTATATTGGATTCTCAGTGGGGCAAATTGCCCATCAGTGTGTGATTACCTTGTTCTCAGAGGCAAAGAGATAATGTAGTTTCTTGTGAAAAATATGTTATTTAGAAAATTCAAGTAATGACTGCAGGAGAAACTAAAGGACTAGGCTAAACTCAAGTTAGCCTTTATGAAGACCTCCAGCGTAGTGATGGAGAGTACACATACTTAAGCCCAGGCCTTAGTTACTTTGGCATGTAATTTGTAAGGAAATCGGTGACAATGAAGGACAGAGGTTTCTTGAAAGAGCTAGAGTGATAGTGGGCTGGGGGACAAGCAGAGCGTAAGGACTCCTACTTTCTGCGATGTGTTTGCTCATCATTGTAAAAAAGGTGCTAGGGTTACTTACATTTTTGAGGGAGCTCTGGATTCCTTATCCATGCACAGGCTGGAATAATACGTAGTGCTATGGATTGCACACTTCATTAGTAGTCACTGATGTTTTAAAATTCCCATCAAAAAGAGGCCATCAAGGGAACACAGACATTAAAACAAATGTCTCCGAGCTTGGCAGAAGCACCATCAGAAATTCATCTGAACTAAATATACAGGATCTGTCCTCATCTCTCGGTAACTTGGCTCTTTTCATAGCCTATTGATACAAACAGATTCAAGCTATGTTCCTAAGTATTTTCCTTGTTATTTAATGCTGGGGTCCCAATAAGCTCAAATTTTCTGAAGCAGGTCTTCTTTCCGTATGCCACATATTGCAGCTGAGCTTCCCAGTGAAGTCGGTAGAAGAGTGGAATTAATGCTTTCAGCATCTATTAGAACATCTACTTTTCACATTCAATAAATATCTAGACTGCTATAAAAATGTCACTCTAAATCAAGAAAATCATAGAATAATAAAACTCATGGCTCGCTTCCATCTTTGTCAACCTTCTTCACTCACATTTGAAGGGGAAACCTATAGTGCAGGGCCTTTCAATACTAAGATAACATCTTTGGTCTTTTCTTCCCCTTCCTTCTTTATTCCCTGACCTTCTCTCAAGCCCTTATTGCAATCAGTCTTTCCTGTAAACTCCATTTTACTATTTTTGCCCTGTCATTTAATTCTATCCTGTGATAAGATTGTTCCCTCTTTTGAAAGCCACATGCTTCCCGCTCCTCCAACCCCACTGCTTCTAGAAGGGCATCATCTCTTGCTCTCCATGCCGCCTGTCCAACCTAGCCCTTCCTTTTCTTCTTGAACTCCACTATCTCAGGTCCCTTTGCCCTTAGGCCCCAGTTCTACACAGGCTTACACAGATACTTAACTGTAATCATGAGGATTTAGACAATGATGAAGCTGCAGTGACAAATCTGGAATAATACCATGTTATTTAATCTCCTTGGGTGTGAATCAGCACGCTCTATTGCTTGGTAAACTCCATGGTCACTACTAGGAGGCTTTGAAAGGCAGGGATGAAGGCTACAATTGGAAGGGCCAACACTTAATAACACTTAAACCCTGCACTAGTTCACATTAGTTCAGTACAGCCAAAGGAGGAAGTGTGCCTTTTCGGTAGGATCTTTGTTTTAGAAAAAGCACATGGGTATAAGTGTAGGATCTGAATGTGTAACCTCTTATACATTCACCAGTATGAACTTGGTCCACCAGTCCCACCAGTTTGAATGATAGTGAAATTAGTTCAATTTTGTTTTTTTCCTTCTACAGGCACATTAGTAGCTTATTTTACCAAAACATTATGAAAAATACAGTAGAGCTGCTTGCTGTGGCTGAATGTTTTGCTATCACTTCTGAAAAGTCGTTAGAGTTTCTTCCTCCACCATTTCATATGCACAAAGAAAATCCTTACTGGGCTCGTGGCCTCATTTCACAGTCATAATGTATAAAGAATGCTCTGAAGCACCTTTTGGGGGAACTTTGTGGCTCAAGCAAAAAAAAAAAAGGTGCTCCCCAGACTGGCCTAAAAGGCTGGGGCATGTGTTAGATTTACCAAGCGTGTTATGTGCTTCTCAAGGGGAGAAGGGCTACAGGATTTCTCTCCCTAACGTGCTGCAGCAGAAAACAGGCAGTTAGGTAGCTTCAGGAGGGGAGATGCCTCTTTTCTCTGAAGGAAAAAAAGAAAAAAGTCATCTTTTCTTAACACATTTAACGCAAACAAGCTGAAGAACATCAGTCTGCGTCTCACAGGCATGCCTGTTCACAGAGCATTATGCATGATTGCTCGATAGCCTGAATTCAGGTGGAAGCTTCTGACTGCTGAATTGATTCCTAAGGCCAAACGCAAGGGTGTATTGCAAATATCTCCTCCTCCTCTGCAGATGCCTTTTCAATCCAACCAGCAGATAATGTGGCTCTCAGCTTCTCTTCTGGAAAATCTTGGACCCAGTCATGCGGTGTTGCAAGTCAGGAGCGCCAGGGAGCTGCCACGGCCGAGCAGAGCGGAAGATTTTGCTGTTTATGCCAAGGTTTTTGCCCAGCCCCAGCCACTCGCACGGACTGCTGGAGTTTTACCAGTGATGTCAGGTGCCACATCCATAGACAAATTCCTTGCACCTTGCTATCTATCTCTTTGTGGAAACGTTAAGAGGGAAAAGGAATTTCCCGCTGGGAAGAGCTGATGTTTCCAAACGGGAGCTGCAGGTCCCTGCAGCAGGGTGGCCTCCCAGGCTGCGCCTCGTGCCAGGCTCCATGGAGTGCATGGAAAGGCCGGGGGGGCAACCGGCGAGCGCTTCGCTCTGCCCACGGGTGCCTGCTCGTGTATATTAGCGCTGAAAAAAACCCCTGCTTTCATTCAGCAGTGTAACTGATAGCTGCCAGGGCGTCTCTTGATGAGCTGGCTCGATGGTGAGCTTTGTTATCACAACGGCACCTTTGAAGATAAGCCTATGGTAGGGCTTGCGTTCAGAGGGTAAACGCTTACGTAGGCTTACGCTCAGAGGGTAAACTCAGCCTCAAATGCTTGCAGAGACACAATTCCATGTTGAAAGACTGTGTTTGTTGGGCAATATAAAAAGTAGTAAAGGTGAATGTTTATTTTTTCCAAATTAAACTACAGCAAAAATGCCATGCGCATAGATATGAATTTGCCAGTGTTACAGGCAAAATCTAGAGGCTGTAAGTGAGTCTGATGTCTAATTTTTATATATGCAAAATGAAGTGATAATTCCTGCTCTGAAAAGATTAGATAGACTAGTTACAGCGAGCAAGATAAAGAATTATTACAGCAAAACTAACCCAAAGACTCAGATCTTTATTATAACTTGAATGTGATCCAACACTTCATCCACCACTATCTTTCTTTCCTACAGCTGGCTCCAGGCCCCATTGCCATTCCTCCTTTTGTTTTCACTCACCTTTTCTCACTTCTTTTTGTCAAACCTAGCTAAATCTTGCATCTCACAAAAGAAAACAAACCCATTTACAATTCAGTCTATTAACTTGTGGAAAATTTCATTACATCCAGAGCGGCATCCTAAACACATGTGTGGCCTGGCCCTTGGCACTCAGCTGCTCCGTACTGCTAGCGTAGTCCCCACACAGTTTTGGCCTGGGAAAATCAGTAGTTTCCTCCATAATTCCCAGCCCTGTTTTGGGAGCCTGCATGGGCCAATGGCTACTGATGGTGACACCTTGTCTTAGGGAATAACTTGGGGAATAACTTGTGTGGATGCAAGTTATGCTGGTTTGTTTTAAGGCCAGAGAAGGGTAGAAGAGCAATATGAGACCTACTACAATATGTTTTCCAGGGCTGTACTTCACAGAAGGATGCTGAGCAATGACAGACACACTCAGTATATCAAAGGATCACATCTTCAGGCTAGAGGACTTACTGCTTACAAGCTGGAATCAATGTGCACCACAAGCTGGAAACATTAAAGAGGTAAATAGGTTTCTCTAATTAAAAAATGTAGAGAGACTTTGCATCACAAGTAGGACCAAAATACAACTCAGCAGAGCCTTGAAAGGACAGCAAGCTGACAAGGCATAAAAATGTTGAAAAGCTTCTCCAGAGAGAGCTCTCTGGGCTTGGGTGGTTGGGTGGCTGGTCTCAGAGCCACCTTAGAAATGATGTAGCTGCTGTCCTTGAAAGAAAGACTTCAAAGGAGCCTCCCCAAAACTTCTCTGCTGCAAAGCCTAGGCACGGGAGCTAACCCTTTCCCTTGGGAGCTGTCCTGAAGCTGGTTGGCCACATAGGCTTGTTGGGGACCCTGTCCCAGACGTGGGTCTTCACTCCCCACTTGACATGGGGCCGTCCTTATCAGCACTGCCTGACCTGATGATGTAGCCTGGGCATCTCTGCTCCCTCGCAGCATCACAAGGTGGACCTTTGCTGGTGCGGCCCTCCCTGCTGGCAGCAGTCAATAGTTTTGCTTAAAAATACACATTTTTTACAGAGACTCCCGAAATTTCTCCTCTCTCTCCCTCCTCTTCCCCTGGATGGGGGAGAATCCACAAATCAACTTTATATCGGAGACCATTTCAGCATTTTCTGCTCCGTAACATGGCATTTGACATACCCTTCCACTGCCGTAGGGATTGAAGAGCACCCCGACACATCCATCTTTTGGGTCCTCATCTCACAGGGTGAGATAATTTCTGAAATAATTGGATGAGAGATAACCTGAGGTCTCTCCTAAGCAACTAAAAAGGGTGACTATGTAAAAAGGTGAGGTGGTGAAGGGAAGAAAAACAGAACAGAAAGTCTCTTCCTCAAGGGATGTACCCTCTAGCCACAATACATGATAAAATGAACAGATAGAGACAAAAAGAACACAACAAAGCAATACAGTAGCATGGACACTAAAAATGAATCTGAATCCACAGCTGTCTACAGCAGACCTGAGAGTTGCTGTCAGGTAGTCTCTGGCAATTATGGAAGGTTGAAACACCAACATTTGGGCAGACAGATTCATTAAATCTGCAGAAATTTCCCCTTTCACACGGCTCTACCTGATCCTGGCACTTGTTGCAGCAATAGAGGTTCAGGTCCTCACGAGGCGCTACTGGCTGCCTGGCAACATTCTCTGCTCTGCTCCGTGTCTTATTAGTTATTAATTATGAGTCACTGTGGTCCAGCAATGAGGTTCTGCTCTTCATGCATGACAGAGATCAAAAGCCACCTCAAGCTGGGATTGCAGAACACCTGGAATCCACTCCTGGCTCTGCCAGGACATGTTGGTCAGCTCCGAATGAGTCAGTCTGCATCACTTAGCCTGTTTCCTATTCAACCTCTTCTGTGTCTAGCAGACCATAGGCAGTGATTTTCCCTCCTGTAGCACACACGTGCATGGGTCCTAGCTTAGCATGGATCTTTTGGGCAGCGCTCAATAGGAATACTAATAAGCAGATGTGTTGCCCCTATTTTAAGTGGAAAGCTCCCCATCTAAGCACTGAACATGACATATCAGTCAAGAAAACCATCTAGCTTCTCAGTCTATGAATAACAATAGGAAAAACACACACAAAAAACCCCTATTAAAATTAAGAAATTAAGTCAATCATAAAACAATATTTTAAAGGTAAGATTGCAGAGTGGAAAAACACCTGGGAATTTTGTATGGAGCCTGAGTAGCTTTTCACTGTTTGAAGTCCTGTAGTTAGCAGAATTGTTCCCCTGCCCTTACTTTGTCAAATGCAGGTCGCAGTAATGAATGTGGCTTACGTCAGGGACATAGATCTTCCATCAGAGACATTGAAGTGTTTTCAATGGCATGCTGTGTTAAGTGAGGATTGATCTGTCATACATCCCAGAAATTCGAGGAACGAAAAGAGGCAGGAGAGCTCATTGACTCAGTGAGGATGAAATCAGAGAAGCTGAGCATACATATAAATCCACAAGCAAACGGGGATAAGGACTTATGAGGTCTTTTCTGACCAAACAAATGTAAGCTACTGTTTTCTTTCACAGACTTTTAGATGAATAATCAAATTTCCTCAAAAAGTATGTATTATGTCATCAATATTTGGTTCAAATGGAAATAAGACTGGAAATCAGAATTTTGCCTCTTTGGGAAATGGTAATTTCTTGTATGTTGAGAGACAAGTGTGTTGAGAGACAAGTGTGTGGTTTACAAAGTTTCTGTTGAAACTACCCCAGACATCACTTATCGTAGTCGTGTGCACTTTTGCCTTCTTTAATAAATATAGCAAAGAGCTACAAACCAGAGTGGCTGTCTTATTCCTCATTGGTGAAATGATAATGCAAGGCCAACAGTGGGTCTGGTTTATAATTCTAGCCCCACAAATTTCATGGCATGTCTACAGTGTATGAAGATGGTGTGTAGAACATAGCTCTGCAGCAGTTTAGCTAGTACTGGCCTGCCATCATTAAAGCAGCGAATTAGTCATTTTGGAATTTGTTTTTCTTTCCTTATGGCTGCCTTTGAACTTCGACAAGAAAAAAAGGAAAAAAAAAACACCAGGGCTTTTCATTTATGAGGTAATAAACCTGTTTAATGGCAAGATGCCACAGGTATGCCTGCACCATCTCCTTATTGATACTGATTTTAATTTTAGAACAGTCGATATTTTTAGTTAGATAGCGGGGAAAGAAAAAGATGAATTACTTAAGGCAATGCTACAATGCCTCTGAAATGCTTATTAAGTTACAACATACCACCATAGGATGACTGATTTTTAGCAAAACTCCCCGAAAAGATACAGAGATCTCTTTTAAGCACATAAGTGTATACACATAGCTGTATATAACCACACACATGCGTGCTCTTTCATCGTCCTCTTTGCTCCTACCTGCCTTCAGGACTCTCTAATCTTCTGCTCACTGTCCCTAGTTGTATGTGTTTTTTTTCTAGTAAAGAATGACTCTCAAATATTATAGCTGTTCAGTTGGGGAACTTACCTCACGGGTAGGATGAGGCTTTTAAAGGCTAAGTCAGTTCTTCTAAGCTTTGCAAAGTGGGATGCACTTGATGAGGGCTGGCAGACCTCAGGCTGAGCAGGGTCCTCTGCAGCTACCAAAGTGGTCTAGAAGGCCCCCCGACACATATGGAAATAGAAATATTTTTGAAACAATCATTAGACACATTTATGATGAAGACTGTAAAAATATTCATAGGAAAATTGACTATTCCATGCTAGAATGAGTTTGAATTCACCACAATATAGATGCAGGGTCAGGCAACGATTCGTGAAGATAAAATAGGGTATCTAACAGGAATCACTCCTTTTCCTGGCCACAGTCCAGTTTGTCCTATGAATGAAGTTAGGGTCCAGGGAAAAACAAACATAATGGTATATAAGGAAAGGCCTTGACTTTGAAACAAGAACATTTTCCATTTTCTGGTGGATTTTTTTTTTTTTTTTTGAATTCAAATACACTCTCCTGCTATATGTAAGCTTTCAAAGTGTTTCTAAAATAATTTAGACTAAATGCCAAAATGCCAACTCATATAAAAATGCTTAAAATTAGGGTTTTCTGATGGAAAAGAAAATATATGAAACTGACAACTACAATAAAACTGACAACAACAAAACCAAACTCTTTTTAAACTGACAGTGTCTCTATGACTGTCCTTTGGACAAGACTGTGAAGGTCAGCATCTCAGCTGGGATGTGTTGTCTAGGTACCAATGGAGCTGTGCTAGTCTACAGGCACTGAGGATATTGCCATGTGTTAGTAAATATCATAAATCTTTAATATTGCTATCTTGGATAGACTATCTGCCTTTTATAGCACACAGAGTACTTGGGTTCTGGTTGTGAATGAAAGCGGAGTGCAATTTCACAGCCGGTTTTCCAAGAGGCTGGGGGAAGTCAGCAGTGAGAGGACAGCTCTAAAGCCACCCCGTGTTCCAGGAGCAATGGCCTTTCCTCGTGCTGTGGCTTTGTGGTCTCTGTCATTTCTGATAGGAGCAGCTGCACAGCAGCACCAGGCTGCCGGGGTCGGCCTGCACCGCAGCAAAGCGCCGGCGAAGCCCCTCACAGCAAATCACCGCAGCCTCGCTCGGGAGGGCGTTCGCGTCACGGCAAGGGCTTGGAAAGGAAGCTGAGCTCGTTTCTCTGAGCCCGGCCCTCACTCTGCACTGCCCGGGAAGGATTGTGCCGGGTGCCTTCCCATCACCCATGTCACCGAGTGACTCCCCGCTCGCCCGCCGTGCTGCAGTGAGTGCAGGAAGCCCCCTCCTAGTGGTACCGCTGACATCGCGTCTCCCCATACAGCCTGTCCCCTGCTCCGCAGGGCCCACAGGCCATGGCACAACCGGGATTTTATGTTTTGCAACTCAGCCGGTGACGGAAGGAGGCCTGCGGCCCCAGGGCGCCCAGTAGCAGGGCCGCCCTTCGCCTCCATGCCCCGTTATTGCAAGGAGCATCTCCACAGTCCTGCCACACACCTCACTGCCCCACGGTCCCGCTCAGGCCGGGCACTAGCAGCCTGCATGCAAGATGCAGCTAGCGGCCTCTCGGCTCCAGGCCGGAGCTTAAATTAGAAAGCGCCACCAAGGCTGATGCTGGTGTCACCTCTGCGAGGTACAGAGCAGCCCCAAAGAAGTGACACTGCTCAGCTTTCGAAACAGGGCTGGCTAAACATAGGTACTGCTTTGATGTATGGGTGCCCCCGTGCTGGTGCGGCTTAAGAAAACAAGAGATTTCAGATGAGCCAAGGCAGGGCTGAGGAGACGACCTGTGCGCTGAGCATCCCCGCTGCATGAAGGTGATGACCACGCTAGCCATGCTAGACTCATGCTAGAGTCAGCCTACATGAGCATGGCTGCCAGTGAGGTTAGGCCTGTGCTCCTGTGGGGGGAAAATGACCTCTATTCCCCCCAGATTTCATAGGAAATGAAAGAAATCTGGTTGTGACGTTGAGTGTCCGTCTGGTGAGGCATGGTACTAAGGTGCAGGACTTCCCCGGGCAGACGTTACTGCTTTACCTTGCTGACTAGTAACAGCTCCACAAGCGCAGCAGATTCCCCAGCTGAGATTCAAGGTGCTACACTGATTTCTCCATCATGCCCAGCAGAAAAAGACAGGTTGTGTCACTTCTATATCCATAAGCATGGAATAAAATGGCTGTAGAGGTAATAACATATGAACAGCCAAACCTTCTGTTGCCTCTAAGAAATAAAAGAGGGCCTATGAGCGACATTTCACAGGACAAGCTGGCAGGTGACGTGCTCCCTCGTCACTTGGGAAGAGATTCCCAGATCACGCTCTCTCCATGCAGCCCGGGTGCCTCCATGCAGCCGGTGGATGATTTCAGCTGCTATAAAAAGAAGATGATCTCATTGCCAGAACTTAAAGCTGCATCAGCCTCGCTTTTCCCTCAGCCAGAATGAAGCGGAATCTCGATTTATGAAGCCCAAAGCCAGGCATAACTATAAAACGGTTGACCCGGGTGGCGAGCAGCTGTTAGGTTTTAACCCCTTCCCGCCTTGCAGTCCATATTGTCCAAATGGACTGTAGGAGCATCACAGAAAAAGAAGGTACTCTGTATTTCCATATAACTAAAAATTTGCATGAAATGCATTTGTATGCTACGTGCAGACCCTTGTGTATCCACAGCTTTAGTGCAGAAATCATCAGTGGTCCTGCACTCACTGCATTTCCCAGCAAAACCTTCACAGGTGTCTTCCAGCAAGACATTTCCAAGACCCTTTTCTAACATTAATGAAGTCTCAAACACCTCGTTAGAGGCAGCGGAAAGCTGTACTGCCAGGATTTGTTTTACCAGGAAAGTTCAGCTGCACTGGGGGTGCAGCAGAACAGCTATGTAACAACCTACTGTCTCCATATGGTTCAAGGGACACATAAGGTTTATGTGACTGAAAAGAAAGGGTGAATTCATGAGTAAAATGTGGAATGATCTCAGCTGCAAGTTGGCCAGAACGCCAGCAGTTACCGTGCCATGAGAAGTCCTTAATGCCTGCTGACAGAAAGCAGGATCCTTATTCTATGTTACATACTACCCGGGACATGGCTAGCTCCACAAAATATAAGATTCTGTATTGAAAATACAAGATAGTCCAGACATGTGGAGGAGAAGAAGGTGCTCAGGAGTAGCCAGCATGGATTCACCAAGGGGAAATCATGCTTGATTAACCTGATTGCC